>NW_019775325.1:141914-223019 GCF_001039355.2 Lingula anatina
TTTTTTTTTTTTTTTTTTTGTTAGTATTCTCTTAATAGATTATTATTGAGTGTAACCATCTACGGAGGTCACGTGATATAATGGCAAGCACAAATTCCAGAATTATTGTAGTAACTGCCCTTTTGGTGGTAAAACAGAATTTAATATATTTCTATGAGTTGTTGACAATGTATGTATTGTGGAATATGGATATCTTACGAACCGTTGTTATCCCTTTTAAGTCCGCGCTATGCTCAGTGCATGAGTACTAAGCTTTTGTTGACAGCGCCTCAGTCCACACATACGAGTCCAGACGGGAGTCGCCCATGCATAGAGTTCAGAGGTGAGTCGCCCATACATACAAGTTCAGAGGTGAGTCTTCCATACATACGAGTCCAGACGGGAACTGTCCATATTATACATACGAGTCCAGATTGGCATCCAAAACAGGAGCCAATGACAATCAAACCATTTGTGTTCATGTACACACGACTTGCACTTCATACGCCCATGTGTATGATTTGCCCATATTACGTAAAGAAGTTAAGAACAATCTGATTTAGGGAAAGTAACATGTCACTAACAGTCGTAGCAAAGTCGTAGCTTGAGTTTCAATGTGATTTTCATTTACACATTTTCACATTTGTGCGCTTGTCCGGTACACTTCCGCGTTTGGAGATTGGAAAATGAAGAAGCCGGCAGGCATTTTTGGTGTGAAAGCTCTGGGTGAGGGGCGTTGGCAGGCTGCGCATTATTTGTACATAAATTTCATATCGGAATTTAAGCTCAGCATTTATTCCCTGTTTAAAATATTTATATTTAATTTATTGTTCCTTAAGAGAATATCTCCATAACTAATTATCAATAAAACTTTTTTTCTTCATCCTTAGGAACAACTTATTATTATTATTATTATTTTTTTTTTTGAAAATAGGCCTACATTTCATACGAAAAACTAAACGTTCTGTCCATTTTTTTTTCAATATCATCCACTGAAGTAAGCTTGTACCGCTGGATCCAGACAGAAATCTACATTCAAATACTAAAAGATCACCTTGTCGGATTCCATTGGATCCCTAACGACAACTGGCGTCTGACTTTTTTAACTACATTTTTTACCTAATTTAGTTTCAAGTGTCGTGAAAGTGAATTAATCACACACTTGGTTTTCGGACATGACCAGTTCACTAAAACTAAAATTAATTAATGCACTAAAATCAAAGTTTAAACGACTATTAAATTATTAATGTGTTGTCACTGATTGATTTTACAGATACCACCATATAAATCACGGTGAGGGAAGAGACCTCGATTGTTGTTAGACCCCTATTATACAATGTGTAGGCTTAATAAGAAATCCCCACAAGGGTGCTGACATGAAATCTTGATTGCAAAAACTGTTACATTGAAAGAGGGATGGGGAAGGGAGGAGAGAGGTAGCGGGTGGGGGGGGAGGAGGAAGGGAGGGAGAGAGAGAGAGAGAGAGGGAAAAAGAGGGGAAAGGAGGGATACAGAGAGAGAATGAGCGAACAATGGTGGGGGGAGTGAGGGGAGAGACAGAGAAAGAAGTGGTAACTAACAATCGAAAATTCGATACCGTGGCATATTATACATCAACTTACGTCCTGAATCAAATGACAAGGGCGTACGTGTCGGTTATATGAGCCTCCGATCCCCTGACAACTCTGTCTACGGTAGAAAAATGTCGAAAAAAGACCCTCGCATACTTGCCTTAGTTATCAGGCACTTGATCAGCGATTATTGCCAAATACCTGGATCCTGGGTGCAAAATCCCATTGTTTCCTTTCATCACAGGGGGACAAAGTTATTTTGGGTGCAGACAAGGTGTTGAGCGCATGAAATTCCAACTCTGATACCCGAGCCTGCTTGTAATAGCATATTACAGTTGTCAATCATAGCAATGATTCGGGTTTAATTGCCAGATTGGCACTCGCCTTTCAAAGCCAAATAAATGTTCAATTCCCCGTCTGCAAGAGCTCATGTGTTTGTACACAAACTAACAATGAGGATTAAATGCATTGAGAAGATCTGGTTGCAGTGATTTGCTGTTGACGTACAACAAGAAAGGTGCTTGAAAATTATGAGGTACACCGACTTCTTTAACACCACAGTAGAATACACGCCTTTATACTCCAAGTATAATTTTGTTCATTATTAAAAGGCAGACGCCAGGCGGACCGAATAAATTTGCCCTTTTGCAAACCGACTATTGAAAAGCAGTCACCGATTGGCTTTTCCATGCTTATTTACTCTGACAAATGTCCCGTTAGGATGTCATTTTTCACAAGTCGCGAATTGTGTAGAGGCGGTGCGTCAAAAGGCGAAGAAAAGGGTGTGATGCACTTAATAACTCCGACATATCAATAACTATCAAAAATCATATCTTTAATCCCGTCTGAGATCAAGCAAATCTTCTTTAATAAAAAGAAAAAAATGTGCCTGGGTCAGATTTGTTCAAACTATCAAACGTTAATCACACGTCAATCAATATCTAATACTTGGGCTATCCCTCCCTCTCTATTCACCTCTCTCTGTTTTTCTCCCTTATCTCAAGGACATTATTGTCTTTATCATATCATTGGGGATTTGAGGCTTGTCTCGTTAATTGCAATATATTTATTCAAATCAATGTGATAACAATTCATTTCACACAATAATTCTTCATCTGTTCAACTTGTCTGCAAGCGGTTCATCTTTCAGATATTTTCTCCACGGAGAAGTGATACCCATCCCCAAATATTAAACCCTTTTCCGTCTAAATGCATAACTATCTAAAAATTCATGACTATATTCCTACCTGCAAAAAGCTGTATTTTATAAAAGTATTTAAGGGAGTCTATACTATATTTAGTCACAGTAGTCCGAAATGCAAAGAAACGTAGGAATGCACTTATCCGTCAGTCTCTGCTTTGAGTAGACTTACCCCTTTACATACGTGAAATATGATTAATGAACATGGGATTAGCATTCGTTATGCCTTCCAGACAGTGCGGGCCATTTCACCAGACAGTGCTAATTACATCATCAATCTCTCCAGATAAGACAGAGAATGGAAATAGCAATCTAATATCTAGAGGATACGTTTGAATGATTAGTTCCTCTTCGGGAAGATAAATATACAGAGCCAGACAGAATATTAGAAATGTTTAGAATGACCCGGTTTACCCTAGGATTAATCAATTCCATCAGCCTACGCTGCATGTTTGTCTATTCACAAATTCAAGTAGGCTAGTTATTAAATATTGCCACATGTTACACATCCTTTTTGCTAAAACAGCAGCAGAAAGCGCAGACATTATTTCCCCACCTTCCCCTTACATTCATCGGGTTGCTTTTTTCCCTTTAAAGCAATGTAGACTTTTCTAAAATATCACATTTTTTTCTGCGTAAGCATGGGGTACTAATTGTTAATTACTTTTATTTTTCGCCTCTCTTACCTCGCCTTGCCGATCTTCTTTTAGCGTTGCCCACCGAGGCCGAGGACAAAAGTAAAAGGATGAAACTGACATATCCTCCCCGCGTCAGATACACAGATTTCATGGCTCGGAGTAAGAAGAGAAGAACAGCTCCGCATCAGCTCCGCGTACAAGCAGTAAAAAGTTAAGTCAGGGAGTCACTCCTTCAAAAGCCGTGTCATTTGATCACCTTTCACGTCGTCACTCGAGCAACAAGTCTAGCGAGCAGAGCCGTGCTTTATACCATGCTATGCTATGCTATGATCGGGGGGAGTGCACGCCAGTAGGCGACGGCTTCACGCACTTGACAATATTTGTAAATGGAAAAAGCAGCGATTTCTACACGTAAGATCCCGCAAATCATGTTGGTATGTAAAGTTCTACTTCTAACCGTAGTTGGCAAATCAAAGATTCTTTCATGGTCCGCGTGTCTATTCAGTTTCACTAGTAATAATTTCGCCCGCTCATAAACTGCATCCGGATTCTGTCTTGATTATTTCAACGCCCGATGAACTTGAGTGCGCTGTTTGCCTGACAGTCTTTTACTGAGCAAACTCCTCCCACTTTCACCTCTTCTCAGGGGCCAATAAGGTACAACACACACTTTCCTATTTTTTCAAGAGTGGAAATTAAAGAGAACGTCGGCCTCATGCCGCAGCCAAAGCAGCCGCTGCTTGCATTTGATTTGCTGCTTGAAAGTAGATTAAGCCTTTTTGACAATGCGTCTATGATTGAGCGGCATGTAGTATACCAAGATCGTTTTTCATTTTATCCCATAGACACATTACAATAAATACCTTTCAAAAGAGACAGAAAGGAGAGGGAAGAAACGTCTATACGCGATCATAAGCCAGACGCCCCAGTTTTGAACTCGCTTGCTCAATTACCCCCGTGTTTATCTGCAAACATTAAAACAAACGTCAATCAGATCACGTAAACTAGTGCACCTTGGTGTCAAACGTAATCTCCTTCATGTCCCTCTCTGGAATAACACTGACCAGCTATGCCTTCTCGTTTGTTTTAAGATTGTGCTTTAAGTAGTTTACACACGTAACCGATCGGTTCTCCTGCATTAATCTCCTGATCTTAAACATCTATTTATCAGCTCGGGGAAAAATCGGAACCGACAAATTATACTTATTAAGATGACTTAAGACGCTTTTTTTATTTATCGGAGCTATTAACGTTAATCTGAAGCAGCATTCCAGATACAGTTTGCGGTTCAGATCCATTAAGTCTTTGGATAAAGATTTAGAAGAGGCGCATTTAAAGAGTAGTTTAACGAAACGCGATATGACTTCAAAACACGGTTCATTCATCAAAAGCAAGATTGCTTTCTGCTGTGTGCTTCTTCCAGTACAATCAGAAAGAAAAGAGAAGTGCAGACGAGCGATGCGCTACCTATCGGGCGTAGCTGAAGACTGCACGAACGCACGCTTCACACAAGAAACAATCTCTTCGCTCTTTTAGTTCTAAATACTTAAGGTAGAAAAACTGGTAGGCATGTTGTAGAAAGACAATAGTAAGATGTACAAACAGACATCGTTATCAAAAAAATGTAAATCAAGCATATACCTTCGTGCATACTGATCCCAACTCTACAGAGCCCAGAGCCATTTCTGAACGTCCCCGCCACCACTCTGTTAAAACCTGCGTACACGTAGTAGTCCTTTTCACCGTATACCGCCTCCTGGCCGTCCAATGTGTACAGATATTTAGATTCCACAAAATCTTTAACATTACCAACAATCCAATCGACACGTTCATCAGCGATTTCTATTGTAATTTTACTACCCTTTTTAACAATATTGTCGACAACTTTTAATAGTAAGTTTCCATTTATGGTATTGTGATTGTAACCTGGGAGACTGTTGCCATAGAGACGAAGTTGGCGATTGAAGATGTGAGTTTCTGCCATGTTACTGGTTGTGCCATTGTCTCCTCCATACCCGTCGCCAGTTTTTGAGTCGGAAATATCCAGAGTCCAAAGACGAGGACGGTCTCCATAATCAAGGTGGAATTTGGCGTATTTGTAAATCCCAGAAAAATCTAACCGAAGCACTGCTTGACTGGTACATTGCTTTCTATTACGAGATGGTGTTGGTGGCACTATGAATGTAATGTACGGGCTGTAACCCTTCACGAAACCAAATTGTAAATCCACTTCAACGATTGGTTTTTGGACGCCGTTGGTGAACTCCAGAACCAAGCCTAAAATGCAAGAAGTATTTGAATTATTTTATAGGAGAAATAATTTATCACTTCCCAACTTTGATATAGCATTAAAATGGATCATATTTGGGCCTGTAGCCAGCAATTTCAAACGGGGATTCTTTATCTGAAAAAAACATTTTACACCGTTATTGGCCCATGAAATGACATAAAACCTGGATCAAAATTTGATTCAGTGTGGGGCGTTTCCCACCAAAAGACCCCTCACCCCACCTCACCCCACCCTACCCCTGCATACAGGCCTGAAATCATAGTTTTAATATTTTTACTTTCCAGCTGGTCATTTTCAACCGTTAAATCAACGTCCCTGTTCCTATATAGACTGGGCCTACAATTACATCAATCATCTTCATGATAGCCCTACATGACAACTGTTATTAATTATATAGTGTTACATTTTAGGAAACTTGACATTTAAGAGCTATGATACAGATGTATATATGGTTTTAGGCGAAGACGACAAATGTTTTTATGCACATAACTTCATTTTACATTGTTTTTCGTTTGTCAATAATGCTGGCATACCAAAGCCATCAGTAGCTGCATTGAGAGACAGAGTGTTTTCATTTGTTGAAACGAAAAACAATACAAAATTCTGGAGCATAAGTTCAATCACAACACAGTTACATCTACACCAGATGTCTGTGTTATTTTGCTTGATCATTTTCATTTGGTGTGGGCTCTCCTGTAAAGTTTTTATATAAACTTCAACATATCCAACTAGGAACGGCCCAGTGCCCAGTCCTAGAAGCTAGAACTGCCGTCACCGAGGGACCACAAAGATTTAGTCTCGTATAATGTCTCAAAGAGCAACATGTCATTTTCTTGGTGGATTTTTTTTTATAGATGCAGGAGACGCATGCTTGACACGAGCGCGAGGAAACATCTGACGCTCGCCGCATATGTGGGGTCAAAAAGTGTAAGAAGTAGCGCGCCATATTATCATTGTCACAGAATCACCCCCTTCAACGCAACCTGTGAATTTTTTCATCTTTTTTTCGTGCACAGATTGTATCTATACAAATAAATTGTTTAAAAGATGTAATTAGTCTGTTGTTTCAAAGAATAATGATTTTAAGGACAATGGGGCGAGTCAAAGCACAGTGGCACGAAAATAGGGAAAAAAGAGAAAGAGAGAGAGAGGTTTAAAAAGTGAGACGATAAATCTGCTGCCTAGAAAAATTCTCAGTAAAGAAATGGTTGTTACTGATAGAGGAGAGACTGACAATTTCTATCTAGCCGCCTCTTCGTAACAATTGTCCGCGGGAGTTGTACATGTATACATCACTCGATTTAAATAAAGCTAGGGTTCAGAATCGATGTTTAGCAAAAGAGGTGCCTAATTTACTATATCCAATAACAATTTTTCTCAATTCTTAAGAAATATTCTGCGTTGAACTATCAAAGTCATTTTCAGCATGGACAGTCTTTCGGTTCAATATAGATATAACGGCAACAGGATTGAAAATGACGACGACGACAAAAATAGCCAGACAGACACGTTAATGGCTGTAAATAAAAAGGCCACGCCTTCCTGGCTTCTAGAAGTCCACTAAATCGTCTCTTCTCAGTCTGTCGAGTGACAGGGCGTAACACTTTTTCGTTCGTTTTTTTTCTAACTCCCCGCCCCTATCTGGTCTCGGCAGATATCCCACTGCGTCTGAACCCATCCTGATCTACTTCATCCTGAATCCTGAGAACAGTGTCTGTACAGTAGACATATTTCATTCAATTTCCCCTCTTCCAGGTTAAAATGACAAGCTCTTACCTGGGCGTTAATGCGCTGTGATGTAATTTGAAATAAGGTTTTCCACAATGGCTCTTGTTCCAACTTTGTATCGTCTTTGATACTTTACACAAAAGTGAAATTTTCTAAGTCTGTATAACATCATAATGTTGGTACATAATTGGTATTGACACTTACTGTTATTTAAAGTAAAATATACTGTTTCAACAATGATCCCACTTTAATTAATATTTATTACCATTCACTTTTAAGTGGTATTTTTTATCTTTCCACAAGAACAAACTGACTTGAGAATGTGGGTGCGCGTAGCTTCAGTGGTTCACTTTTTGTTGTCTCGAAGGTCGTCCAAGAGCGGTGGCCTTTGTACAAACGTCGTCTAATATTTCACACATTTAGATTGTTGGTGAAATCATAGCCACATTTTGTCTTCAACGAGCTAAAATTCCACTTGAAATGCAAATGAAAAAAATAATGATTATTTTCACTTGGAAGTTCACACAAGTTTTGGATGTTGGTAAGTTCCAGTGCAGGAATGCTGTAATAAATCATAATATAAATGTAACGATACTTGCAGCGGATGTCATACAGCAATTCATCTAACGAACAATTTTGTGAAGAACCGGAATGATTGACACTGATTGGCGGTCGTGTATTTTGCGGACAAGAACTCCAGGATTAGTGAGCGGGTATACTCCACGGGACGGCTAACGGGACCCCATGGGCTTCGGTCCTATGACTGACCTGTGTATCAATCAATGCATTATGCTGTTTTTACATATGTACAGACACAGTTAATTTCCAAACGCAGCTGCCTCCTCTCCTGGACGTGAAACGTGCCCTAATCAAATCTGCATCAAACCTCAAACTGACCTTAATTACCGAAACGTGTTACCTTTCCACCCCGACGACCGTCCACAAAACTCCTAAATACAAGTCACCAAAGTGGCTGAAAACGTGAGTTAAAATGTTCACCCGAAGGTTAATGATGAATTGCGTACCTACCTGTTATAAGATACAGTAATCGGTTCATTGTTAGGCCGCTCTTGTCCCGCTCCCTACCGCCGGTGGAGGCTGCCCTAAGTCCTGTCAGATCACTGAAGAAGGATCCTGAACTTGCAGCGTGCCTGTTCCCCTGCTGCTATAAATCCCTCAAAGATCATAAAGCTTGTATGTTTATTTATCCATTCCCTAATTACGCAGTAATTGGATGAGAGAATGTCTGAAATGTAACGCAGCGTGCTGACAGATTGCCTCGGCTACAACTCTCCCCTATGTTCGCGGAAAACTTTCAGCGAATAAAAAGAGGGAGAGCAAATTGAGAAATTTGCCCGGTCTTTCTCAGTGTGTGTGTTCTATTTGTTCCTAACTACGGTTCTGCAGCCCTCCCAGCTTATAGGCACATGTGTGTCCATTTCAAATGATTCAGCCATTTGTTCATTTCAACACGTGGAAATTTATGCCCACTAACCGAGCAGCTAATAATATTGTTAGCTTGCCTTGGGATTTGGAGCAGGGTGATTAATAAAATGCAAGGGTTTCATTTTTAGTGTATACGAAGCCTGAAACCCCGCTTTCTATTGTTGTTTTAACGCTGAAAAGATTATTTGTAGCAAGCAAATCTGTATTTTTCTATCAGCGACAATCAAAGCGAAGTTGAACTTTAATAATATAGATGAAACAAAGTTCCCCACTCAGATGTGCCATAATCCTTCAGTATGTTTATTCATATGACATTATTTGCCCATGTAATTGCAAAGCATACTTTATAGCTGAGAAACCTGTCAACGCATGCGTTATGCACACATTAGATTATAATTGTCTTGGGTATTCGATATTTGACCAATATTATATGTGCATTGCTCACAAGTTACTTATTGTTGCGCGCAGTGGATTAGTTCTTTGGGTAAACTAAAAAGAAACAGAGGTTATGTCTTTCTTTCGGATTGACTCTAAGTACGACAATTATTTTCTCTATTTTACTGATTCTCAGAAAGGTACGTTGGAGGTTTATTTTTGCTGCTATTGTATTACTGAATGTCCCTTCATCCCTCTTTACTGCCCAAACTCCAACTCTCTCTCTCTCTCCCTCTCTCTCTCTCTCTCTCTCTCACTCACTACCTCCATACCATGTCCTAGATCACAGCTGAGTAGTGGCAGGTAACACAATCGGCAGATAATCTCAGCCGCTGCAATTTGCCAGCGACCAAACCCCCGCCACTATCATATCAGTGAACGCGAGATTACTGGGGATGACGCTGACCTGAAATGAAATTCTTGATTGTAATATATCTTTCTCCCTAGATAAGAGGGGCCATCAATTACTCCGTATAGAATAATAAATGCTTCATTAACGATCTTATAAGATATGGAAATATGCAGGGTTCTTCGCTACTTGCTAGCCATACATGTATTCGTTAAGGTCTGTTTATTCATGTTTTATGTTCTGCTCTACGACCAAATCGATCTTGGGATGAATCGCCAGAAAGAATTTCCATTGAGAAATTCAATGTAGTTTGAATTTATAACGTGAAAAAATTACTGGTCCCTTGTTGATACGTTGTCATGATTATTGCCATCCATGCTCTGCTTGGTGCTCAACGACTGATGGAAAATATGCCACTATTTCTTCCTCAGACGGGGTGTTGGAAGCGCTGGGCAACCAGTGTCTTCTCGTTTTTATCATGGGTAACAGGTAAATTAACTTTTTTAAAACTCAAACTAGGCATCGATTCGGTAATTTTTATAATCTTGAGCACCAAAAACAACAAAGACCTCAATATTTGGGACAGGTGTTAGAAATAACCTTTGGTAGCTGCTGATACATAATTTGAATGTTTTATTCCATTTGCGTTAGCGTCATAACGTATTTTATGCATCATTACTACTCCTTTGTCACGACATTGTGAAATCAGTGAAAATCGTGCAAATGGCTGATTATGCCCTGCCGTGTATATCGTATCTATTCGTTCCAGAACTGATTGTGCTGGGTGCAGTTAGTTTATTCTGCAAATTGCGTTCATGCTGACTAAAACCTAGATTACGTTTGCCAGGGAATTGTATACGATTTCCCGAACGATTTTTTTTTTTTTTTTTGACATCGTAAGCAGCTACGGGCTAAGGCGAGTATTCTCAGACACGACTTAGTGGTCACTTGAGGAAAGATCGGTAGTTGGTTGAAAAGTAAACGTACGGAGCCCTTTCAGTCTCAATGCAGTTGCTGTACGCCTTCCGTGCGACTTCCTTGAAGATCGATGCGTTGTCGCTACAGCCTCTAAGCGTCTCTTACATCGGGCTGGCAACCCCTTGGAAAACGAATTTTGCCCCGCTTGCACAAATATGTAAAGAAAGAAAAAACTGCAATATCTTAAGTTCATTATCACAGATGTAGGTCTACGAATTTGCCATTGACTATCAAATCAGGGTAAGGTGATAGTAACAGGCCCTATGCAGCTGGCATAATGTGCATTCAATTGATTGATTGATTGGATTTATTGGGTCAATTGTCACCAATATGACGTTAGATACAATTATAGACAATCCAGTACGGAACTCGCTCTGGATTTTACCCAGTTTAAATCTGACTCAAAGTTAAATTTCAACACTCACTTCCACTTTACAGGTCCTTCGTGGTAGGCATATCATTTGAGAAGTAACCTGGTAGGCCTAATTAAGTAGCGTCCCCCCCCCCCCCCACCACCCCCACCCATAAGGAGGCAACCGCCCCCAGTCCTACTAGTAGTCTAGGCTAAGTGAATAGGCCTATAGCAGGGTTTAAGGTTGTTTTTCTGAACGGACGCAGTTCTTAAAGCTTGCTTGGAATTTCGAAACACACCGAAGGCTTTTCAAGATAAAAACTTGCAACTCTTCAATGTTTGCAACTGTTTGTTCTTTCTCAGGTCACGGATATTGTGTCAATAATCCAATAGTTATCTCAATAATTTGCAAATAATCCAATAGTTAAACATAGATAGGCCTATCTCAATAATTTCTATTTATTGATGGTAATTTTAAACTAAGATCACTTATTTTGCTTTGAACAGAAAATATCATAAACCTTCACAATGTGTCCAAAAACACAATATCAACATTTTATTTGCAGTTAATTTTCAAATTAATCACAAGTTCTATAACAAGTACAATATTATCAGGCACGCGAAATTGAAAATTTTCGAATTTCGTGTTAATGACGTCATCCCGATAAAAGATCTATCCCATAATACCAGTTTTCTGGCAGTCACTCATTTTATATATACCTGTTTTAAAACTTTTATTTTTATAGAAGAAAGGTAAGGTACAGTTTATTGTGTCGTGTAATCTTTGAAAAAGGGGGGTTGCTTGCTTATGCCTGCCAAACGATTTCGTTTAGGGCCTAGGCCTAACAACAGTAAAAATAACCTGTTTAAAGTAACGTTCATTAGTATATAGTTATAACATATAAGGCATTCAGAACATGGCTGTTTCACTGTTTTAGACGTAAATTAAAATGGTAATATTCTCGGTCTTAAATTCCCCTGGTCGTGGGTGGGGGGGATGCAACAGGACCTCCACCACCCTTACCCTAAACACACACACACATACACACACACACACACACGAATTAGTGAACAATGTTTCCTGAGATTGACTCTAAAGTGCATCTCAGAATTCATAAAACCAATCCTTTTCTTTCAATTTTCCGGCATCTATGATTTTCTTGAACAAGTGTAAGTAGGCCCAAGAGCGTGGGACTTTGCCATGCTATCAAGGGGTGGGAGGGATGTAAGTTAGTAGGCCAACATTTTGTAGGCCCTATATGTATGCCACTTACTGCTATACATCGAAGCGAGGTGTCGCAAATCATATGCTATACATGTGTTTAACAGTTTTGTAAATATATAATAAATATCATAGGGGCCGCCCTCACTTATGTGACAGATGGTGTTGAGATGTGGTAGAGGAGCCGAATGGCTACCAGGTAGCACAACTAGCACAAAGATAACACTGTTAAGACAACGGTGGGTCTAACATGATTCTTCGAAACAACATTCTCATGGCTTCAGACCTTCTTCATGTGCCATCACCGATGCGGTGTTTGACGTTTATATTTTGCCAAAGGGTTTTATTTCTCGCCCATGACCAAAGGTGTCTTGTTCTTAATTAAAAATTATCAAGGAAGGTCTTTCCATGTCTGCCTCGGGCACTTATGCCAGGCATTCTACCACTAAGGCTTAGATTCCCCAATCCCTCTTTTCTGATGGAATGTCACAAGAACTTCAGTCGTCTATCTCTGACGGTGTTGAGGAGTTTTCTTTTTTGGTCAGTCTGTTTAAGGACCTCTTCATTGGAAACATGATCGATGTAGGAGATTTGGAGCATTCGCCTGTAAAACCACATTAAAAAACTATAAAACCCCACAAATAAATGCACATGACGCTCATAGTTCCTACTGAAATTTACAGTGAGATATAGCGTTCTAAATGATCCATCAGTGATTTAGAACTTAATCATCTATTTAAAAAAAGAGTAAAACGTCAAATTAAAGACCAGAGACGGGTCTAGTAATGAATTATAAATAGGAAAAAATTGCTTTTTTCCTCGAGGAAAATTCATTTTGGCCAGTGAATCCTGTATAACGCTTATGTGGAAGGATGATTTTGTTATAAGGCTAATCGGATCTAGCTTTCACGTTAAACTATTCATGATCAAGCTAAACGCCAGTATATTGAGCAGTTCAGTAAATTAAGTGATATATTGTCTTTTAAGATATACGCTTCACAATAGGCTTCACAATCTGCTTCACATGCTACTGATAACATATATAATTAAGACACGACTTCACCGCATGAGACACTATTGACTGCCATTTTACCGCAGACCGCAATAAACCAAATCTTCGGTTGAAACTAGATCAAACTAGGCAGTTCAGAAATATAGTAAAACGTTTTTGGAGACAATTCTATATAGTTAAACCGCGGGTGATCGCATTCATCTTAAAATCTTTCATCACTAGAATTCGAGCGCTTACAATTTATAAAGCATGTCGAAATCCTTAGCGACACTTAAGTTTCACTTTTGAAACGAGGGCCACGCCCTACACAGTGAAATCCCTTCATGGTATACATCCACATAGGCCACTTATCATTTAAAAAGTTAAAAGCCAACTCGAACTTCGAGTCCAAGGATTTAATCTAGGTTTTTGGACTTGAGATTTTGCGTTAAAGGCGTTCTACCAACATAAACGTGACGCATGGATCACTGTCCTTACACGTTACTCAGATAACACCGGGCGCATGAAATTTGTCAGTACATTCTATGCAAATAACACAGGTCCCAAATTAGGTCACTGCGAGTATGTATTTCACGCTTCGGTCGTTAAGCATACAGGTGTCCAACCTCCTCTCGTCTGCAGCGGAACCTGGGCGTCCTCACTTTTAAAAACTTGCAGATTCAAGTTTTCATGACATAATAGGAGATTAAGTAAGTAGAAATTCAGCAGAATCTCAAAGTCGATCGATTTTCACCATTCATGTCAACAGTAGCCTATGTATTATGCAGCTATTGAGCCCAGGTGAATAAGAGATTGGACTCCTCCGCGACGAAGGAAGCAGTCGATATAAGGTATGTACATGCGCATTGGACACACTCCTGTCGTGCAGCTAGTAATATATGTTTCTCTTTTCATTTGCGACAAGGAGGATGGAGACAACAGGATAACAGCACTGGTGTAGCACAGCACAGCCGGGCTGCGATGAGGTTCTACCTTAGAAGAGTGGCCGTACTGGTCCTGAGTACGGTCTTGGTGTTAGTCATGGTCAACTTGTACCTGAGGGAGTCATGGAGGGCATTAGAGGTGGACAGGTTGTTTATACAGGACCACGCCGAGGACGGAGTGATACGACACAAGTTTCACGATCATATAACATTCCAGAACGACGAGGAAGGCGGTTCAGATAAAAAGACGCTCAATGAGTACACACGCGAAGACAGGGGTAACAAAATAGACAGTGATATAAACATCAAATCTCAAGACGACTTTGATTCAGTCCTTATACAAAAAATGTTGAAGAGTCCAAATCCCTATGGTCGTAATTTAGTGAGGAAAGTGTGGTACGATCCAAAATACGATAATGACCGCATAGTGGCTCAGTTAGGTTTCGTCCCGGATCTAGCAAAGAAAAACAAAGGATCAACAACAAAACTAAAGAAAGTGATGGTGTACACGGGTCTCCCCGGGGACGTACCTACAGGCCAGAGTAGGCTCATTAAGGACGAGTGTCCCGTTAAAACGTGCCATATGACGGACAACCGCCAGGACGCCGCTGATGCGGACGCAATATTATTTATGAATCATATATCCAGGCCCTGGCACAAAAAGCCACCAAATCAAGTATGGATAGTGTTTTTATTGGAATCCCCCTCGCATACACCTAGTCTTTCGGGCATGAAGGACATGATCAACTGGACAGCTACGTATAGGCACGACTCAACCATCGTAGCTCCATACGAAGTCTACGTGCCTTATAACGCGTCTGTCTTAAGCAAGCCACTGACTAAGAACTACGCTGCAGGTAAAACAAAAAAGGTGGCTTGGTTCGTTTCCAACTGTGGCGCTAGGAATGGCAGGAGACAATACGCAGAAGAACTGGGTAAATATATCCAGGTCGATATATACGGGGCCTGCGGAGACAAACGGTGCCCCAGATCGGATAAGAAGTGTTTCGAAATGTTGGACACAGACTACAAGTTCTACCTGTCCTTTGAAAACTCCAACTGTCGAGATTATATAACTGAAAAATTCTACGTCAACGGCCTTGGGTAAGTTCATATGTAATCAGCAGAGGTTTTGTTTGCAGGGGGGTGTGGCTGAGAACAAGAAAAATCACACACCACTCCTAAAGCACGCCCACGTACATCTGCTAGAAAGAACCCTCCCCTTAAAAGCATGTCCCTCAACAAGTCCCCGTCTTTTGAAAACCTAGTATTTACCCATCCCTCTCGAAAAGCCCCCCCCCCTACACACACACACACACACACACACACACACACACACACACACACATTCCCCAAAGTGACGTGTCCAACTGAACAAGTGAAAGCACCTGTAACTCTGGTACCTGACACGACACGTACATCTGAGCCATTACATCTGTGTGCACCATATATACTACATGTAACATATGGTACGTGGGACAACACATTCAGCAACAATTTCAGCATAACACAGCCTAAAGTCCCTTAAAATTTACATCACTGCTATTTGATTTACACCGGAATTTCATATGTGAGCCTTTGTATGCAACTATTGATCTGGTGGCATTTCTCCTCTTTCATGGAGAAATAGAATGCACCACACAATAGCAGCACTAGTTTCTGTCACGGTGCAGCTCGGATGATAAATAACCTGGCAAATAAAACAATGCATCGACAGGTCGACCGTATTGCTCTCGTTTATCTACGTCCATATTCATCACATCATTATGGGTTTCTAAGTTCTATATGTATTACTATATCTGGCTATATGGCTTGCCCCTTTACAATTATTAACCACAGGACCAGTGCAGTTTTTATTACAAGCTGAGCACCATAAAATGGACCGTGACATTTTGCGCGCCGCATTTATGATCTCGGTCATCTGGACAGATAAGCTCCCCTTTCCCGTGACATTTCAGTTTCGCTTTTTTTTTCTCTCAGCTTACCGCGGTCATTGCTGTCCGCAGAAATGAAAATGAAATGAACACTCTCACTCAGATGGTGCAAGCTAAGAGATGTATAAAACTTGAATCAACATTCTGATCGTTATCCATTAAAATCCTCACTCAGTGCTATGTCTCTGGCTAATTTTCACCATGAAATACAGAAAAGTATCTCTCAGAGGATGCACAGTCATCAAGTTTCATTATTCTCAATGATTGACTTTTTAGTCGATACTGAATACTGTGTCTCTCCTTTCCATTTCTGTATTTGATTTTCCCAGAGATAATATGCAGCACCGAACGGTAGTTTTGTTCGTGTGTCTAAGCTTATTTAAGGTCATTTCAAAGTAGGAAGTTTATCTTCTGAAAACCAACCAAGTCGTAAACAAAAACGAAGGCAGCTTCGTGAGAAGTGAAAAATGCAATTGCATGCAAGTGTTACAAGAGGAATTCAGTTGAATTCCTGGTAGAGACTGTATAAACAGTTGCACTCCCTCTTTGTTAAAAAATCGATAGTCTTCATTAAAAAAAATCTTTTTGTATACGACAGAAATGACGTCCGGTTAAGTTATAAGTTTGAAAGAGTAGAAGAAATCAGAATCAGGTAGGCTTTCCTCGGTTCCTCAGTACAGGAATACGTGAAAATTAAAATGATGGAGAATGAGGAACAAACAAAAACCTTCAATAATTTTCTTAAATTCCATGGCAAAACCCCACATCAGTAGATTGAAATATGGAATGCTTAAGGAAGCCCTATCTATACAGCATACTAAGATAAGCAAATGCTTGACAGATAACGAATCAGTGCTTTCGCACTACCTTTGATTCCATTACTCTCTTTACCTGCGTGATAAACCCACTGCCGCCAGATAAAACAACTTAAAGTATTCGGTATTTTATCACTAGAAGAAAAACGGAATTAAATCTCTAGGAGTTAAGACTGACGTCCTGTTGCCTTGCTAATAGACCTGCCTGGCCGTTTTATCACCTTGGTTATTAGATGTTCCCTATTCTGTAGCTCGTCGATTCTATCCTGATATTATGTGTACACTGCTGATTAAGGCATTGTCGTGTTTATGATGTATGAAATCGTGTTATGTCTTAAAATGTGTTTATTATCTGTCAACACTTAAGGATGCCTCCCCCACTCACACACACACGCACTCACACATATGAATCCTGCATATAATGGCTCACGCACAGACACACTCATCCCCCCCCACACACACATTTTAGCTTACCCAGCGCCCAAACCTCGATCAGATGCAAAATAAAACATTGATATAATTATATAAAAGAATCTAGAATATATCTAAGTTAGATTGTTACAAAGCTATACCCCCCCCCCCCCCCGATAGCATTTGAACAATATTGTAATCTAATATTTCACAATGCAAAAATGTCGATACCGTATGCACACAAAATTACAATTAAAACACACACAAAAAATGGTGATTGCCTTCAGCTAAATACGCATTTCAGCAAAAGACGGTTACTGGTAATATATACCTTTCATATAAGTATTATGTGGGCAATTAAAATGAGTTTTATTCGTAGCTGTCATGCATAAAAGGGCTTCAACTGCTGAATATTTCCAGTAAAACATACTTAGGAATTTAGGACAGAACTTCGGGTTCCGTGGCAGCGTACAGACGTGAAAATAAGTACGGTGACATTTTTCCCCCAAAATGACAATAAAATCCTCTGGGAGATTAATACGACCGATCAACGGGATGTAATTGGTGATATTATGGTGATTTTACGGTCAAAACCACTATAACTACACATGTTGACTTCATAATCATAGTGAATTATGCTGCAGTCTGCCTTTCATTGCTATTCTGACTATTAATCTCTCTGAATCAAGATGATCGGGATCTCATTTGGAGCGGAAATAATGTGCAGAGAGAGAGAGAGAGCGTTTTAACAGAAAATTGGTGCTCATCTTGGATAGAAAACACCCCTGCTGCTATCAAGCGCTTATAATTAGATACTATCTTTGACTTTCTCAAACTGCACATAGAGCCAGGCAATACGGAATGAGGGCGAAGTACCTCATATTGTTTTACCGAAGGATCGCAGTTCTGCTCATTTTGCCAATAATAATAATAATAATCGTTCTAGATAATCACATGCAAATAGTACGCGCTGCATGGCTGATTTTAACCCACTCTTACTAGTACCTGAAAATTACGGTCCGAATCCTGTTTGAAACGAAAATTACATAGGTCTATATCCAGCACGTCACGCAACTACGCATTGCCGAGCATCATACAATGTAGCAGCAGCTTAGCTGCTAATCTGTTTTTAATACATATTTTATACACTTACGGATCAAATGAAACAATGAAGTTTTTTTTCCTTTTTTTATTATCTAAGAGGAGGAGGACAAAAACATATCTGGCGTGTATGTTGTAACCCAACCAAATATTGCATTTATAAATTGAACATACATGCGTTACACATACACGAATGCATGCATGTTAAGATCCAGAGAGAGAGAGAGAGTTAAGATTGACGGCTTGGCTAAAGCTTTCCCAGTACTGATTTTTCGCATTAACCCAGCTGGATCAAAAAGTTCGGAATTTCTTAAAACGCTTGAATAGTAAAAGCATTTTATTCTCCAAAGGTATACAGATCCTATTAGCTTCGACAAATCCGTCACTTTTTAAGCTGTGTAAAGTAAATTCGTATTCTCCTATGATTATAGTTCTAACTATAGGGCATCGAAACATCTCGCTCGTTCTCTCCTCTTTTTTTTTTTCGTTTTTGGTCCAAGACAGAGTCTGAAATTTAAAGAGAAGGGGGTACATTGTTGAGGTACATTGTGATAAAAATATTCGAATTACAATAAAAGGCAAGTAAAGCTGTGCCAATTGTAATTGTTCATGTGGGCACCCCATATTGACTAGTTGTTGTCGAGAGGTCACTTTCCAGGGACGCTATAGTCCTATTAATGTGATATTATCTACCCTCCAGGCAGGTGGTAATTTTTGCAAATATATGAATCCTGCATATAATGGCTGTGAAATTTATTGCAATTTCATGCATGTTATCATGTATAAGCACCCTATATAGTTGAATATGAAATAGTAGTTGAATATCACAGGGTCATAACCATTTACCATTCACATGGATTTTTCGTGTCTTGTGTAGGGTCTGTCTACCTTAGGTTTGCGTTGAAATTTCATGTAAACAATTGAAGTCTATGTCACGTGATGGTATATTCAACTGGAAAATAAAAGTTTGTTAACCTACAACTATCTGGTATCATCAAAAAGACATATCTTGGTCTATCGTGTCGATTTACATATCAGCCTGGGGCATCCCAAACAACTGAGAATGCATATTGTTTTAATGACTCTTACACGACCGCACTGAGTGTAGGTTCCACAAGAGTTGTCTTTTAGAATNTCATGTTTTTGAAATGAGTGTTTCTTTTAATTAGTTTAGATAGAGGAATGCTATAGATTAAGATGATTTTTCTGTGAAGAGTCACACATGTTTTTTGCTAGATTTATTTTCAGTCAGCAATTAAGTATTGCCAATATATCATATAATCCTTGACAGGTATTCTGTCATAAAAATAAATTAGGTAACAGGTTTTAGCTAATTTTTTTAATGCACAAAGTTTGTTTTGCTACATTTGTGTGGGATAAATCACATTTTGAGTAGCTTTTACATAAATACTTTTCAGTGGAGGCAAATATTTAGCATATTTACATTTTATTTATTTATTTATTTTTTTTTTATTATTATTATTTTTTTTTTGGGGGGGGGGGGGGGGGTCAGCGTTGCATCCGCGGACCCCCCCTTCAAATGATCCTGGATCCGCCTCTGCGTACTGCACCGTGTATTAAAGAGAACATCTCGTGCTCATGTCATATACAGCGAAGTGACGCAGAGTTGAATCTGTCTGTAGTATATTTATTGATTTCCATGTAACCTGGGTACACATGCATTGTTAATTGTTTGATATGCATTTCAGCCCTCCCACGCCCCCCCCCAATAACACACACAGACACACACACACACACACACGAACACAGATCTAGACACACACACACACACACACACACACACACGTCACTCTACATATGTTTGTGTCCTTATTCTCACCTTACTAACGTTCGCCGACCGTGACAGTATTTCATTAAGTATTCTAATGGAAGTGATTTAGATGAATTAGGGCCATACGTCTTTGTTCGTTATTCCCGTTGTTAAAACTACATTATCATTTCTTCTGTCAATGTGACAGGCAAAAATTATATCAGCGGGTAACGTGATATAACGAACTGCATCTCTCATTTCATTATCCGTATTTTAGCGTCTTCATATGAAGGCTCACCGCTTTCGAAATTGTAATTTTTAAACTTCAAATTTTTATTTGATTTTGAATTAAACAAAATTGTCATCACGGGTCTTAGTTTTGTCAGGGCCAGGACATTGGGGATGGGTACAGCGGCCTCTCATATATCCATTTATGATTATTTATAGCATCAGTAACATGTATGTTATATATTTTTTTCAGGCATGACGTTCTTCCCATAACAATGGGGGCACACCCGGACGATTATAAAAGGGTAGCGCCCCCTCACTCCTACATCAACGTGGACGACTTCGAATCGCCCAAAGCTTTGGCCGAATATTTACACGAGCTAGACAAGAACGATGATCTTTATAATGAATATTTCCGATGGAAAGGCACGATGAGGACGATCAACACGTATTTCTGGTGTAGACTGTGTGCCATGGTCCACGAGGCGGAGAACCACCACACGTGGTATGAAAACGTGGACGACTGGTGGCGGGGACAGGGCGTGTGTTCTACCGGGAGATGGAAAGATGGCAGCTCGTATCTTTCTAATAGTCAGAAAGGGTCTTGAGGGTGTATTTTTCTACACTGCTTGTTTGGTTAATATTATATCATATATTGGGGGGAAATCCGTCACTGCCTGTGACTTTCAGTTTCTACTAAGGTGGCAAACCCGGTCTGGATATTTGATGCTTATTGCAGCAGCGGACCTTGTCATATTCAGCGGGTACATGGTCGGTTACAATATGGTCTGCTGACATAATATAGATCGGTAGATCGAATCCGATTCAGAGGGATCACAGTATTGTACTATTTTTAAGGTAACCATGGCCATTGCTTCGCATTGGCAGGTAGTTTTATTCATTCTATTTATTTATTTTACTTTATCAGGTATTTGAATTAAGTTGTGGTCTTGTTTTTAGGATCTGTATGCATTAAGAGGGTGACCAGATGAAAACTTCAGAACAAAATTGATCAGATTTACCAATTATTATGGCGGGGTCATAAAGTAGAGGAGTTGTATTTCCCTCTCCTCTTTGTCCATATTTTCATATTTCAACTCAGTATTTAAAATGCTCACTTCCCGTTTCTCTTTGAGTGTACATTATTATGTTGATTTTAGATTAGTTCTCTCAAGGAGATCATTCCAAATATACGTCAAACCACAATATGTCATGATTCCATATACGTTTCCAAGCGATAACAGCCATTATCTCTATATATTGCTTAATATTATCGGAGTCAATCTGTCAAACGGATTATCTCACAGGTATGTCTTTGAATAATTAAATGTGATTACCTTTACATTCCGAATGTGTTTATTAACATTTGCCTTTACTGATTAGCCGACACGCAATGTGTCGTGAGAGGCGAAGGTCATTTATTCTCTTCATAGAAAGTGGGTACTTGAAGAAGCAGTATCCTTATATGTTTTACGACGGTGTGACAGGAATGGTAGGACTGGGAATTGAAGTCAGTGGTCTTTCATGATTAATTAAGGCCGTGGTCCTTTATGATTACAACAAGGCCGTGGTCCTTAATGATTACAACAAGGCCGTGGTCCTTTATGATTAATACAAGGCCGTGGTCCTTTATGATTAATACAAGGCCGTGGTCCTTCATGATTAATACAAGGTCGTGGTCCTTTATGATTACAACAAGGCCGTGGTCCTTTATGATTACAACAAGGTCGTGGTCCTTCATGACTAAGGGACCATTCAGAATAGGTGATCCGAGTACTAACTGATTAGTTAGTACTCAGATCATCTATTTTGAATGGCCCCTAATACAGGTTAGACATAGTATATGAGACGACTGTCATCGAAAGAGTAGTTGGGAGAAGGACTGCCACTCTTGTCACAACGTTGTTTAAATTTTTGAACGTAGAAATATTACGTATGGTACACTGTGTTTTAGTTAATATTCTCTAGAAACCAAATTAATTCGATCAAAGGGATAAATTAATAGCTGGATGCTGCTTAGCTTTGCTTGCACTAGTATAGTGGTAGATATACTTTAGGGGCTCTGCATAATACTTGCCAAATGGGTGAATATAGTCTCTATACTCATACGTACCACTTTGTATTTTGCATTGTTAAAATCCTGTTGGGTGTTACGATGAATTTTCAAAGAAAACCAATACTTCTTAATAAAGATTATAGTTTATTATAAAACTCTTATGTAGTTGAACATTCGAATGCCTTAAAAACTCTGATGGTGCCCATCATAATTTATTGACACTAACCCCCCCCATATGTTATAATAATAATAATAATAATATTAATAATAATAATAATAATAATTATTATTATTATTTATTTATTTATTTATTTATTTTTATTTTATTTTTTTTTTTTGGGGGGGGGGGGCAGTTACCCTCGTGCAGTTACCCTCGAGGTATCGATTGGAAGTCTTTATAATATGCCCAGGTTAAATCCTGGATGATTTGTTGAAAGGCTGATATGGTTCTGGATTTGACGAATTCATTTGATTACATCCGCAGTCTCAAGACACGAGTGCGTCACTGCAGCATCTCTTTTATTTTTCTCTTCTTATCTTTAAAGTTAAAATTGCATGCAACTATTGAAATTAACGAAGTGGGTTGTCTCTCTTAAACCTGGGCCCGTTCGTCTAAAGATGTAGCCGGTTTTACAGGAATGGTAGTTCTAGGAATGGAAGTCCGGTGTAACAGGAATGAAGGTCCGCTGGAAACCGTAGTCCGCTTCCCATTACTTTGTACAGGTGACATATACTAACCCCAATACTCCAACTAACCTTAACCTGTACTTATCATGTGGGAACCCCGGACTTCCATTCCTAGGACTTCCATTCTGTCTCACCGGGTCAAAGTTTTTTTAATCGTCAATTTGACACCTCTCTATTTTTTTATGAGATAGCAATCGGTATGGGGCGTAACTGTGTCCCTGAACAAGATTTTATCACGAACATTGGCAGAGTTGATCACGAGTGTATGGGCTACAATCCCGCGCCTTCATTTTGTTTTAAATATTTTTGCTACGGAATTATAAGTCCCTAATTACAGATTTTAATTAAACAAAGGCATTATTTTGCTTTATCAACGATAAAATCTTAACTAAGCCTTCTAAGAAAAATCGCTGGCAGGGTTTTGGAGTACTAAATGGTGTCATTAAATCGGCGTTAAAACGGTGATCGTGGGTGCTCAGATAATGGAGAAATTTGAGAAACCGATTTTTCATTTTTTTTTACCCCAAAATCGCAAAATTTTATGACGTCACCCGTAAAATGACGTGTGTAATTGTTGATTAATTTAGCCNACATGCATTGTTAATTGTTTGATATGCATTTCAGCCCTCCCCCCCCCCCCCCCCCCCCAATAACACACAGACACACACACACACACACACACACACACACACGAACACAGATCTAGACACGCACACACACACACACACACACACACACACGTCACTCTACATATGTTTGTGTCCTTATTCTCACCTTACTAACGTTCGCCGACCGTGACAGTATTTCATTAAGTATTCTAATGGAAGTGATTTAGATGAATTAGGGCCATACGTCTTTGTTCGTTATTCCCGTTGTTAAAACTACATCATCATTTATTCTGTCAATGTGACAGGCAAAAATTATATCAGTGGGTAACTTAATATAACGAACTGCATCTCTTATTTCATTAACCGTATTTTAGCGTCTTCATATGAAGACTTACCGCTTTCGAAATTGTGTAATTTTTAAACTTTAAATTTTTATTTGATTTTGAATTTAACAAAATTGTCATCACGGGTCTTAGTTTTGTCAGGGCCAGGACATTGGGGATGGGGACAGCGGCCTCTCGTATTTCCATTTATGATTATTTATAGCATCACTATAATAATATAATATAATATAATATAATATAATATAATATAATATAATATAATATAATATAATATTTTTTTCAGGCATGACGTTCTTCCCATAACAATGGGGGCACATCCAGACGATTATAAAAGGGTAGCGCCCCCTCACTCCTATATCAACGTGGACGACTTCGAATCGCCCAAAGCTTTGGCCGAATATTTACACGAGCTAGACAAGAACGATGATCTTTATAATGAATATTTCCGATGGAAAGGAACGATGAGGACGATCAACACGTATTTCTGGTGTAGACTGTGTGCCATGGTCCACGAGGCGGAGAACCACCACACGTGGTATGAAAACGTGGACGACTGGTGGCGGGGACAGGGCGTGTGTTCTACCGGGAGATGGAAAGATGGCAGCTCGTATCTTTCGAATAGTCAGAAAGGGTCTTGAGGGTGTATTTTTCTACACTGCTTGTTTGGTTAATATTATATCATATATTGGGGGAAAATCCGTCACTGCCCCTGTGACTTTCAGTTTCGACTAAGGTGGCAAACCCGGTCTGGATATTTGATGCTTATTGCAGCAGCGGACCTTGCCATATTCAGCGGGTGCGTGGTCGGTTACAATATGGTCTGCTGACATAATATAGATCGGTAGATCGAATCCGATTCAGAGGGATCACAGTATTGTACTATTTTTAAGGTAACCATGGCCATTGCTTCGCATTGGCAGGTAGTTTTATTCATTCTATTTATTTATTTTACTTTATCAGGTATTCGAATTAAGTTGTGGTCTTGTTTTTAGGATCTATGTATGCATTAAGAGGGTGACCAGGTGAAAACTTTAGAACAAAATTGATCAGATTTACCAATTATTATGGCGGGGTCATACAGTAGAGGAGTTGTATTTCCCTCTCCTCTTTGTCCATATTTTCGTATTTCAACTCAGTATTTAAAATGCTCACTTCCCGTTTCTCTTTGAGTGTACATTATTATGTTGATTTTAGATTAGTTCTCTCAAGGAGATCATTCCGAATATACGTCAAACCACAATATGTCATGATTCCATATACGTTTCCAAGCGATAACAGCCATTATCTCTATATATATTGCTTAATATTACCGGAGTCAATCTGTCAAACGGATTATCTCACAGGTATGTCTTTGAATAATTAAATGTGATTACCTTTACATTCCGAATGTGTTTATTAACATTTGCCTTTACTGATTAGCCGACACGCAATGTGTCGTGAGAGGCGAAGGCCATTTATTCTCTTCACAGAAAAGTGTGTACTTGAAGAAGTAGTATCCTTATGTTTTACGACGGTGTGACAGGAATGGTAGGACTGGGAATTGAAGTCCGTGGTCCTTCATGATTTAATAAGGCCGTGGTCCTTAATGATTAATACAAGGTCGTGGTCCTTCATGATTTAATAAGGCCGTGGTCCTTCATGATTTATACAAGGTCGTGGTCCTTCATGATTTAATAAGGCCGTGGTCCTTAATGATTAATACAGGGTCGTGGTCCTTCATGATTTAATAAGGCCGTGGTCCTTCATGATTTATACAAGGTCGTGGTCCTTCATGATTTAATAAGGCCGTGGTCCTTCATGATTAAGGGGCCATTCAGAATAGGTGATCCGAGTACTAACTGATTATTTAGTACTCGGATCATCTATTTTGAATGGCCCCTAATACAGGTTAGACATAGTCGAAAGTAACGGGGTTGGTATATGGAATGACTATCATTGAAAAGTAGCTGGGAGAAGGACTGCCACTCCTGTCACAACGTTGTTTAAATTTTTGAACGTAGAAATATTACGTATGGTACACTGTGTTTTAGTTAATATTCTCTAGAAACCAAATTAATTCGATCAAAGGGATAAATTAATAGCTGGATGCTGCTTAGCTTTGCTTGCACTAGTATAATGGTAGATATACTTTAGGGGCTCTGCATAATACTTGCCAAATGGGTGAATATAGTCTCTATTCTCATACGTACCACTTTGTATTTTGCATTGTTAAAATCCTGTTGGGTGTTATGATGAATTTTCAAAGAAAACCAATACTTCTTAATAAAGATTATAGTTTATTACAAAACTCTTATGTAGTTGAACATTCGAATGCCTTAAAAACTCTGATGGTGCCCATCATAATTTATCGACATTAATCCCCTCCGTATGTTTTAATAATAATAATAATAATAATAATAATAATAATAATGATTTTTTTTTTTGGGGGGGGGGGGGCGGCAGTTACCCTCGTGCGGAGGTATCGATTGGAAGTCTTTATAATATGCCCAGGTTAAATCCTGGATGATTTGTTGAAAGGCTGATATGATTCTGGATTTGACGAATTCATTTGATTACATCCGCAGTCTCAAGACACGACTGCGTCACTGCAGCATCTCTTTTATTTTTCTCTTTTTATCTTTAAAGTTGAAATTGCATGCGACTATTGAAATTAACGAAGTGGGTTGTCTCTCTTAAACCTAGGCCCGTTCGTCTAAAGATGTAGCCGGTTTTACAGGAATGGTAGTTCTAGGAATGGAAGTCCGGTGTAACAGGAATGAAAGTCCGCTGGAAACCGTAGTCCGCTTCCCAGTACTTTGTACAGGTGACATATACTAACCCCAATACTCCAACTAACCTTAACCTGTACTTATCATGTGGGAACCCCGGACTTCCATTCCTAGGACTTCCATTTTGTCTCACCGGGTCAAAGTTTTTTTAATCGTCAATTTGACACCTCTCTATTTTTTTATGAGATAGCAATCGGTATGGGGCGTAACTGTGTCCCTGAGCAAGATTTTATCACGAACATTGGCAGAGTTGATCACGAGTGTATGGGCTACAATCCCGCGCCTTCATTTTGTTTTTAATATTTTTGCTACGGAATTATAAGTCCCTAATTACAGATTTTAATTAAACAAAGGCATTATTTTGCTTTATCAACGATAAAATCTTAACTAAGCCTTCTAAGAAAAATCGCTGGCAGGGTTTTGGAGTACTAAATGGTGTCATTAAATCGGCGTTAAAACGGTGATCGTGGGTGCTCAGGTAATGGAGAAATTTGAGAAACCGATTTTTCATTTTTTTTTACCCCAAAATCGCAAAATTTTATGACGTCACCCGTAAAATGACGTGTGTAATTGTTGATTAATTTAGCCACTGAACACTGAAGATTTATTTATCTATTACACAAAAAAATGTAATAAGGCAGTAAATAAGGAGTTTTTGGCAAAGGGTGACACAAACCTTCGTACATGTACCTTTTTACGTTGCAACTTATGTGAGACATACAATATAACTTTGCGAAAGATATATACTTGAAAGTATATAAAAGGGCTCTGAATGTTTAATCTGATGCAGGTAAACTACCATAAATCTTCCCCTAAAGTTCCGGCGCCAGAGTTAAGAAGAATTGCCGTTTGGTTTCATCATTCGTCGATAAATGGCGACTGTGTAGACTCCCGTAACCAGCATGAATTTGAATATTTTCGTCATCCGCAGACGTCGCGGTATGACCACACAGCGTTTTATTTCATCTGGTTTTATTATTGTGAAAGTCATGATCAGGCAAATACTGTTGAATTTTCAGAAGCACGTTCAAATATCATTCAATAACATCTAAGCAGCAATTGATTATTTTTTACTATTAGTCTAGGGATAACAGTTTATCGTTTTGGGATACAAGCATCAAACTTCGTAAAATAAATGTAGCATATGCCATGGGATTTTTTCCCTAAACGACCAACGCAGTTTTTTTTTGACAGAAAAAAATTTAAGGTTGCAATTAATGTACATGCCTAAAATTATTGATGTTTTAAAGAAAAAAAGATTAATTGAGAAAAAAATGGAAAAAGCGCGCTATTGTTAGCCTTCCTGTAATACCCAAAGCCAATTTATCTCTTTTAGTCATGATCATTCATTCACAACAACATCCAAATGTCTTTGATCATATTTTAAATGTTGGCGCTCCTCAGCAAAAGCCATTACCAATTTTCCCTGCGTGCGTTATCGCGAATTTGGACGTCTTTCTACAACTAAGGAACTTAAAATCTTATAAAATTGGTTTGTCTGAGTAACATTTTGGTTATTAATCTAACAGCTTTGCCGTAATATTATAAGCTCACCGCTATGTAGCACTTCATGGACATGTATTTGGGAATAAATAACAGAAAAAATCGGTTACTGGTCTGTTATGTTGACGGCAGCATGCCATTTGCTCCAGGTTGTTTTCCCTCTACCATCACGAAAGTCCAGACTATAATTAAAACAAACCGTGCAAAACAGGAAAGCAAAGCCTAAATGCAACCAACTTCAAAATTAACAAAACAAATAAAACGCAATTTCATAGCGGAGAATATGATAACGCACCTGTTCAAACAAGAGGAGTACAAAATAATGAAGAAGCTGTAACATAATTACTAAAGATCCATTATCATGTTAGTGGTAAATTTCTACTATGTAGGTAAGTCACTCAGTTGTATTTCACAGAAGCAGGTCTACTAATACAAAAAATTGTAAAGAGAAGGTTCTCTTTACAACTTCTTGACTAATACACGTGGAACTAATCTGAGATTTGTGACTTAATTACGCGAAAGTCTGCCCCTTCCCCTGTTTGTTAAGGCTCCCATAGATGGTTGTTCTGTGCTCTCATGGGTTGCTCCCTTCCAGATCTTAGCTGAAGGCTCCCAGAGAGAGACACAACACCGTCAATTAAACTAAATTTAAGTCCAGTAATAGATGGAAAACTTCATTCAAAGTTTTTCTGTCTTCCTAGGCTGGAACCTGCAAGCGTTTTCCTCGGAGTCTTTATCTTAGCGATAATGAAATCGTGAAAAATAAATAAATAAATTAATTAATAAAATTGATATCTTAATAAAATAAAACAAAAGCTTGACAAAGTTCAAGTTTGCAAAAGGCGTCTTCGATGTCCAACTTGCCCAATCATTTCCGGGCATTATCTGTATGGATTAAGATCTTAATCTTGATGCCCAGCCAGCATCGTTTTTTTTTCTTTTTTTAATATACAAGATAGTTTATCCTTTGATTTCACGGTATATGGCGGGATAACATACAGATATAAAAACAAACGAGCCTTCATGTTTTTATGCCGGAAAGTCAATCTTGTTTGATTTTATTTAAATAAATTTACCTAAATTTGAAAAAAAAAGTTTTCAGGTGTGAAAAGTTGTTCATGTTTATTTAATTAAGTACATTTTGATGCCGACATTTCCTAAGATTATTATCTAATTAGCAGTAAAAGAAATAGTGAAACTCATCTTCCAATTCATCAGAGACATGATCCGTTTTCCCTGGGTATATTTCGCCATCTGCCAGTGTTTAGGAGTAATTTCGTCTAATTGAATTTGGTATTACAAGTTCTAAATATTACTAATGCAATTACGTAATTAGCATTCAGGTAAGATTCAATTTTAAAATGACTTTTATATGTAATTTATAATTCAACGCTTTCGGTGAATAATATGCATCACTTCTCCATAGTGAATCTTTTAGAATTTTGTTTAACCAGTGAACGTCAGTCACATTTTTCTATTCCCGTATGTAAGTACGTGAAATAAAATTCATTGAGTGTGTTTTTTATATAACTACCTCATGGTGCGTTTAATAAAGAGGAGATATGACGCTATTTGAATTTGTGGTCAATTTATTTTATAGGTCAATAAGTTTAGCTCCTATGAAATCATTCTAACTGGATTAAGCTCGGTTTCCTCAAATATACTATTTTTTCTGTATTTACCCAGTAGTTTAGAAAAGTAACTGGCCTGTAATTTTTGTGTCATATATACACGTATCTCCATCACTTTTATAAATGGGCGTGATATTTTCTGTCAATCATTCACCTTTAAATGCCCAATTAAATTATCCAACATTATCATTAAATGTACAGACGATTTGAGATATTAATTTATTTTGAAAACATCAGCTCATAGTTATTTTTTAATGATTAAATAGCACGACTAATGAAAAAAAATTGGTATGACCACCCGTTATGTATGGTTATATTTTCTAGGTTTAGACGCCGTAGCAACTAGCTGCTGAACGGAGGGTAACATATATATTGACCCCCAATCAGCGTTTAAAATGGTCTTCAAACTGATATACCCCTGGCGTCAGTAGGAAAAAGGCTGTAGTTAACCCATTACTGGATAAGCTCCGAGGCAATTACAGGCTTCCAGTGGGTTATTAAAACCCTTTTTTCATAGAGCTTGTAGGAAAACGGCTTAAGTTAAACCGAATAATATTCTTCCAAGTTGTATCATTTGTTTGCTACTTCCTTTTTCACTTTTACAGTTACACATTGGTTATAGCAAGGAGTTATAACAGACCTTCTGTTATAACTCCTTGGTTATAGAGCCTGTTCATGTAGTAACTCTGTATTGGCTTCTTATTCCCATTAGTATTGTGCATAATCAGCGTCTGCAGTATACTTTAAAGGTAATGTTATAATATGATGGTTTGAGCCAGAATCAAACGTTTTTGTGGTTTTCGTCTACAGAACTTGAAATATGAAAGCCACTGTTAAAACGTGGAATGCGATAGTTGAGCATGCAAATGTTTCAGTTTGTCAATATTGCAAATACGATCTTCGGAAGTGGAGATCGGAAAGAAGGCGACATAACTCATGTACCGCACGTGAACTCGGTAGTTCTTTTCTTGGAAATGATAATACTTGTTGCATCATACTGTTCCAGTTGTAGATGACTACCAAAACGCGTCTTCAATTGACACTGGCCATAATCAAACCAGATGCGGTTGCACAGCCCCATGTCATTAAGGTAGGGGGATGTGGTTTCAAAACAATCTCCCGTCTCTCGGCTCTTTTGCAGTACTATTATACCCCCCTCCCCATAAATCTGATTTTGATTATTTTTTTACTAAATTAAGTTATATGGTAATTTGAGCAGTGCATCTGCTTTACAAATACGTATAAGGAATCAATGAGGACCCCAAACTAATTTGTTAATTTTTTTATTCTGGCGAACATTCGGTTTAAACAATCTCACCAAAACACTTTTAAATTATCCTTTTCGTATATTTGTTTTTAGTACATCAAAAACCTAATCCTGTCAAACAACTTCCTCTTTGTGAGGTCTAATATGGTGAGGTGGAGAAGATCAGATGCAGAACAGTTCTACAAAGAGCATGAGGGTAGGAGTTTTGTGAGGGTAATACTAGAGCATACATGTATATAGTGATATTTGCATTTTAAGAGCTGAGTAATTTTTAATTTGATAGGCCAGGAAATGTATATCTTCTGTAACAAACCATGCAATAAACAATGCCATTATGAAAAGTATGGTTTAACTATGTATTAATATAGCTCACTTTTTTGATAATTTCAGGACGATTTTTTCATAATAGGCTTGTCACTTTTATGTCAAGGTAAGATTAATTATAATAATTGTGTAATCTTGCCAAATATTGAATATTTTAAATACAAGTGCCATACATATTAATATGCATTTTGCTGTAGTCNATCAGTACACATATCCTAGCCAGGGAAGATGCAATAAGCTGTTGGAGAAAGCTCATGGGACCCACAAAGGTCTTTAGGTCAGTATGTTTTTTTCATTACTTTTCCTCTGTTCTTTTGTTGATTGATTGGTTGATTCATTCAGATATTCTAGGTCTGTGTTCTATACTTTTGATTCCCTAGGTGACATTGTTATCTATCAATTTTAAAAATAAAATTCATGAGGAAGAGAAATTGATTTTACATCTGTAAAAGGTAGAAAAATGTATCTTGAAAGATTGTAAATTAAAAGGAATTCTTACCCTAGTCAATGATTTCAGATTATGGAATTAAATAAGGTAAAAGTTTTATTTGTGCATTTTCAGGACTCAGTATGAGGACCCAGACAGCATCCGGGGCCAGTTTGGACTCTCTGACACCAGAAATTGTACACATGGCTCTGGTAAGAGATTGGCAAAGACTAAGTGAAACAAATGAGTGTATTTTGAGAGTGCATTTCTCTGCCTGGAGACATGGCTGTATTTGACGGATGTCTTCCCCACCCCCACCCCACCCAATATCTATTACACAGCGATCGTGGTTCGGTGTGATTCAGTTGTCAGTCGTGAACTACTTCCTGGTTTTCACAAGGTCCTTCAAGCACTCTAAAACATCGGTATAATTGCAGCACATACCATAAATCACCCAAAAATAATTAGATATGGGCATATCAGATTACTTACATGCAATTCCACATGACAACGATTTAGAGCCTCGCGAGAATTCTTTTCCCTTGACACTCTTTGTCGCCCTGTCGGTCGATGCAGCACATATTTCTAAACAAATTGACTGCAAATTGAGCACGATTTTGCACCCTCAGGTATCGTAACACGTCTTCATATCATGTACCTATTATTTCTACAAGTATTTTCTGCCCAAAAAATCGAAAGAAAAAAAGTTATCTCACTTTGTTGTTGGAAAAACTGCATTTTTCTATGAGCTCACATCTTCACTCCCGTTCACCTCCAGCTAAAAATGGCCACTCGGGTTCACGTCTTGCACCACTTGACATCACATGACATCACAATCCAGTCTCCTTCAGTACCCTCTATTGGGCTCTTTGCTATTCTCTGATATCAGGAGACTCTAAAATAGCATATAAAATTAAAGTATCAGAGATAAAATAATTTTGTAACAGACTACTAGTCCACCCTGTGGTCAGAGAGTAGTAGCCCTATGCAGTGATGCCATGTTTGGTATAAGTATCATTGAATACTGCAGCTTTGTAATATAATATCATATCATAAATTGGTTTTCATCTCACCAGTACAAACAGAAGTCAATTTTAGATTGACTGTCACTTATGTCTGACTGGTGTGACAATTATGTGGAATTATTGATATGGTCAGTTACATGTTATTGAATGCATTTTTACATAGTTATAGATTTATTAATTGCAGATGTCACATTGAAGCAAAGTCATCAATTTATGCAGATTTAAACGAGTGATATGTTATTTTACTAGAATAAAGCTAATTGTTTATTAAAGAAAAGCATGAATTATTAACATTGATTACAAAAAGATTGCTAAGCTTTCTTGGAAAATATCATGATTCTTATAATAAGGATAATTGTGTATTAAAGCACACCATAAATTATTAGTATTGATTACACAAGGTTGTCAGGCCGTCCAGAAAATATCACAATACATGATTGTAATTCTGTGTCTCTGATGTGTTTCAGATTCTGAGGAGTCTGCTGCTAAAGAGATCCATTTCTTCTTCCCTGACTTTGACATTGAAAAATGGTACAGTGAAGAAGAATTATTATTTAGACAAAGGAAAGTGACATTTGATCCCAAACGGGACATTCATATTCTGGACAATACCAGTCCCACCAGGAAAGAGGAACCAAAAATAACTGCAAGCTGACACAGTGATATGAAACTCTTTTAAACTGTTTGATCAAATCTTAAGATTTTTTAACTGTTTAACATTGTATCATATGTTTTACCTTGAGTCACCTGTGCCTTGAAAAACTTAATTTCAATGAAGACGGAAGAGTGTGATTACCTAACCCTGTTAATATCATTGCCATGAATTGATTACTGTACCAGTATACCATATCAAATCCATGTTGTGCAACTTTTTTTACATGAAGAAGGCAACAGGTAAAATTTCTTTTTCTCTAAAACTTTTAAAATTCAAGATTATAAAGAAAATTTGATAAATTTTATTAATTTTATCCCTTATTTTATAATTTATACTTTTAAATAAAATTGCAAAGATAAAAAATAAAACACATAAACAGTCATTACATGTAATGTTTGTAGCTCAGGTCCATGTGAGAACAACCAAGAGAATTTTTGATTTATCTCTTTTTGTCAAATTTTTATTTCTAAAGTTTTGCCAGTTTTTTATTTTATTTTATATTTTATGTATATTTCATTGGAGGAAGTTTGATCTTCTTTCATATGGAAAAATTTAAAAAGTCATTTCCAAGTCTCACAAATGCATGGTCTTTAAATTTATAAGTGCTAAATAAAAGTGAAACGTTTCTTAATTAACTTGTTAAGGTTCCCAGAACTGTATCTTCAAGTCCAAGTGCCTTTTTCCACAAAGGTCAGATGAGTCCACATTTCTGCTGTTATTGCAGTGTGATGGCAAATGTATAAGTGTGGTTCAAGTTACTGCTTCATGTCATGCTCTTGTCATCACATTGATACTGGCTTAATGCAACAGCAAAACATGTCTAAAACTGCTCAAGATTATTATGCTCTAGAATGGGCCTTTTGTGTTCCTTTTTTGTCAGTAAAGTCTACAAATGGCAATCAAGACATAGAGACAGACAAAGACATGCGAGTGTTGATGCCATCCTCCATCCCAGTGTACCACAAACTTTCATAGTCCCATTCACAACAAGAAAGAAGGCAACAAAGGATATCGGTTGTTCGAAATTTGACCAAACAATTTTAATTAAAAGTTCACTTTTATTATATAACCTCACTATCCTAATCATTTTAACATTGTAACAAATTGTTGCCTGTATTTTTATGTCTGCACTATGATACAAATTATGCTCATTTATTTAGCTGAACAATTGTTACCTCCGCCAAGGAGGTTATGTTTTCACCCCTGTTTGTTTGTCATCAACATAACTCAAAAAGTTATGGATGAATTTCGATGGAATTTTCAGGGTAGGTCAGAAATGGGCTAATTTAGAAGTGATTAGCTTTTGGTGGTGATCCGGATCAATAATCAATCAATAATCAAAAATAAAAAACTAAGTTATGCACCGATTTTGATGATATTTTCAGGAACTGTCAGAAGTGGGCCAAGGAACAGATGATTAGTTTTTGGTGGTGATCCGGATCAATAATCAATCAATAATCAATAATCAAAAATAAAAAACTAAATCATTATAGAATGAAAATTTAGGGGTGAAACGGCATTGGGTGGAGACTTTGCTGCCTTGGCGGAGGTCTGCGCTGTCGGAGAGCTTTTCTAGTTCTAATTGATAAACTAAAAAAATAAACGTATATTTGTTATTAAGCAATATAGCAATTAAAGTAGGTCAAAGGTTACCTGAGGTCAAATGTGAGACATTTTCTGAAAAATGAACCAAAAATGGAAATGAAAAATAATGAAAAATATCGATATGGCAGATTTAGGAATGACACAAGTGCTGTAATGGGTGTTCAGTTCAATTTATGAATAAGGGGGGAGGGGGGAGAAAAATGCTCATCATTTGTAGGTTTACTCATATGGTTTACTAGATATGTATTCAAATTGTGCCCAATTATTTTCCTGAAGGATTGCTCTCATTGGTCAATTATTTTTGCGACAATATTTTAATTCGAGGTCAATTATTTCAGTTTTGAAAGCAACAGCACATGCAAAAATTGTCGGAAGCATTACCTTTCCACAAGATATATTGATTTTATGTCGTGAATACAGAGGAGATGGTTACAGCCACGGTTTCAGTATTTATCGCCTTTCTCGCCAACAAGTCATCTTATGCTTTGACAGTTATACCTTGATTGACGCTTTCATTTGTGTGCCTCCAAATCAATATTGAGTGATTAACGCTTCCTGATATAATGCCACTTTTTATATCTCACAGGTTAATATTGGCACATTAGAGTATGTATCGCGTCCTTGGGTTTGTCACCCTGCTTCCTCTCGCAACAGTTGGATTATATTGAGTGCTATGAAATATTATATATCTTTAATTATATTCGCACCAATATTTATTCCATTTTGATTTCTTACTGACTGTGTCCTTGTGATGAACTATACCTGCACTTTAAGCGTCGTTCAAGTTGATTTTTCGATTCATCAGCGTCTCAAAGTGACAACTGAGGGCTAACATCTCCTCTTCAAACGACAGTTCATAAATCGACAGCTACTACAGTCTACAGGTGTATATTGGGTCCAAGTAGTAGACCATCTCAGTCTTAAAGCTGACGCCGTATTTGGACTTTAATTTTAATTTTGAAACGGAGGCCAGAAAAACTGTGTGAAGGAATTATAATGAGTTTATTTCCCAGTCCTCGTGTCTTATTTATTTAATGTCTATGTATTTTGTTTATACATATATGTAGAGAGCCTGTAAAACGTGTAGAGAGCCCGTAAAAATGCATCTGTTAACATTGAAGTGCTCAATAAAGTATTATTTTAAGTATTATAATTATTATTATATAATTCATGGACATACAATATCAGTATGCAGTCTAAATTGTGGTCGGTGATTGATAAGCTTATAGAAACTAAACACAGTGTTTTTTAACGTCTTGCATTCTGTGAAATCTTAGAAAAAGAAAAGAAAGAAATTAAGTCATCCATCTAAAACTATGACTAAAGCAACCAAAACCTTCGTATATGCACTATTTACTTGATTTGGTGTTCAACTAACCTTTCAAAATTGACTGAAAGTCCATTACGGCTGACACGATCAATATTTCTATATTAAAATATAATTCAACAACAATTATTCGATATTTGAATAAAATGAAAATGCGCAGGTAACGCACCATATGTCTTTGTCTCTGCCATCTACTTGCGACAATATGATTAAACGTTGACTGACGTATCATTGAATTATAAGAAAATCAATAAGAAATTTATCATTTCAAGTAGATTTTCCTGCACAATGATTATAAAATATAGACTCAGCATTCACAGGCGTATGAGACGTACCAATGCATACGTCTTTAATTTCATTTAGACACCTGCTTCTCAGACTGTTGCTTGGCAACCAAGGCCGCAGAACCCGAAAAAATGCAAGAAAACCCGGTCTGAGAATATGGGTGTAATTTTCTATGGTTTACCAAGGAAGTTTTGTAGTATTTTAAGATGTTGTAAATCGCAATAATATACATCCAGAAAATTCATATCGTGATCCGTCAAACACCCAGGTTTGTGCAACATTATAAGATTGATTTGTCTTTTTCGTTCTTTGAAAAAGTTATTTTCTTTGCAATTGTTTTTTTTTCTCTCTCTCATCCGTATCATTAGTCTTCATATAAACTGCTTTAGACGTAAGGCCTGCTGTGATCTGTCACAGGTCTGTGCAACATTCTGAGATTAGTTTGTCTTTTTCGTTCTTTGAATTTGAAAAAAAAAATGTCTTTGCAATTATAGTTTTTTCTCCTTTATCCGAACCATTTCTCTTCATATAATCTGCTTTAGTTAAAAGCCTTGCTGTCACATGATTCTTAACGTCCGCATACAATTTCTCTCCTTCTCTCTCTTTTCAAGAAAAGGTCAAGATATATTGAACATCTTTAAATTCGGTAGAGGTTGATTCTCGTAGCAAATCTACTTTAAACAAAGGCGTGGATTGAATTCCTTGCTTTTAAAAGGTGCAAACTCGCCGTCTGAAAATGTCTGTTACCCAGACTGAGAAGTAACGGTGCACACAGTATGAAGAGCATGTCAACCTAAGTCGGCATTTATTGCTAATAAATCAATCGATCCTTTAAACTGGATCTTTTTTCCATGTCGGGTTGTTTTTTCTTCTTCTCACACTCTTTATGCGTTTCGTTAATATCTCTGTGCGAATGTTTTATGATCCTGTTGTGATGAAGGCCTTGGTTTCTGCCGTCGCACGAAGATTCGGGATCAACAACAGAGGGAACCGCGGACTGAATGTATGTCGACGACGTCGTTTCCATTGAATCTGTGACGGAGTCATCCATGAGTGCAGAAGGGCATACGGTGCATTTGGGTGAAATCGCTTCATCGGTCCTCACGTCCAAGTGAGACATATTTTTATACACGTTCCTCTTTCCGTGGATTGTGTCTTTACTGGCGTTACAGCCCATGCCTTGCTCTTTCACTACTTGGTTACTGTAAGCCTACGAGACTGATATAGCTGCTTTTGAAGCCGTTGATTCCAATAACAAGCCGAAGACAATATTAAGAAGACAATGTAGCGTAATTATACGTGGTGTGTCACGAAAATAGGAACGGCTTATTATGACACACGTATAAAACCCTCTCTCGCATTGACGAAGGTGCTAATTCAGAGAGAAGGATATTCTAAGAATTAAGATAAACATAGCCTGTTAGGCTTCAATCTTTCATTATTGTCTGCAATTTTACATTATTCGATATTAAAAAGCATCCGCTTTTTGAACCAATGAAAAACGCGCAGCATCAGCGTTCACAATGCGTGTGATCGGGTTTGTTGCTTGGCAACAGATTCTGAAGTAATGGTGCATTGCACTTCTGGCCTCTCTCTTGGCTTCAGTTACCAGCAGCGATACTGTAGTATGCTCACTAGTGATCTATACAGTTCTAAGGCTTCTATAAATGTGATCCTCTTATGACAGTTCTAAAGAATCATTGTTTATTTGGATTCAACAAGTGGTTGACTTTACAAGGAGTTCATATTTGCTTCTTTTGGGAGTAGTTTTATTCACAAAATCAGAGTTAGACCTTAAAATAGGAAAAGATTATTATTCCTGAAACTTTCAGCAATATTCCTTTTATCTTCAAGTATACACTATTCAAATCCGTTGAGAAAATTAATTTTTCGGGATCTAAATAGTGTGTCTTAACCAGATAAAACCCTGTTTTTTCTTCATTTGGCTTTCGTCGATCAAAGGTTTTCAAACATTCTTTGAATTTGACGTTGCGTGAAAATACAATTTTTGAACAAAAGATAATATATCATTACTTAAAAAGTACGAAACGTGCTATGGGACATCCACAAAAATACAGGATATATAAAAAAGGAAAGTAAAAAGGGGTAGATATAAGACAATTCTACTTCCTTGCACAGTCCTTTTCATATGTAAACTTACTACATTAACGAGGATCAATAAGCTTCTTCAGCTTCGCATTGTGACAGAAATCATCGCGAACGATATCTCTTGTGTGTACGTTGTTGTTGAAATATGTATATAATGCGCCTCCTTGATTTGGAAATTAAGAAGTTTGAGCCAATAGAAACATATTGCTTACCACTAATTTGCATAATAAAAAGCCAAGGCCTTCCCTGTGAAACATGATTTCCTCGGAATCCACCCTGCTTCTACTGATGTTGTACACGTGGTTTCATTCACGGTAGTGCTCTGTAGAGAAAATGTGTTAGATGTGCTTACGCATTATTTTTTCGCTGACGGTTGTTCTAGAGGATTGTTACAGAGAGGTCACCTGGAATTAATCGATGTTTACTCGCCCACATTTTGCCTTTAAAGTTAAGGCGTCAAATTACAGAATCTTTGTTTATATCTGAGTCGTAGGTAGAAATGAGATTTATTTACTTAATCACGATATACACCTGCTGTGGGGTGCTGTTATCCAAATATACCAAACAAAACGCGGGTCCAACGCGACACTTTGTGAGGGGGCTAAACCTTAAAGCCATAAAGTGAAATTTCATAATCTTTTGTTCCTTCAGAGTTGATCTAGGATATTATAAAGTTGCCATGGCAAGATGACAATCTAGCAAAGAACTGCTAACCGAATATATTAAGGTCATAAAGAACATAGCTTATTATTATTGAAAATTTTCTGATCGTTATTAAAGATTTTCGTGGAAACGGAATAAGCATTAATTTATATGAAATAAACTATTCACCTGTAAAGATATACAACAGGATTTTATTTTTAACATTTGAGTTTGTAATGCTCTGTAGAAACCCTTCATATCATGTTGCTTGACTTTTAAAGAGTCACATCTGCTTTAGAAGTTGAAAAAAGGAGCTCTTATTTCGCGACCTTGTGCATTATCTATTCTCAGTCTCTCTCTTCTATGGCCATTGTCAGACAAAAAACATCTGAACATGAAAGTAATTCATCATCATATTTCATAGCTATGAAGATGGAGACTGCTTGAGGCAACACGGTGTTTCCCGTTAACGAGCTGTCCATCACGTCGTATTATTGCAAGACACGTCTGTAGACAGTGCGTGTGATTCGCATAACAAATAGACTTTTAGTAACGCAGATTTGCTTATGAGCTTAGTAGCATTTTTGATTCGCACTGACCTTTTACTACAGTTATAGCATTACATGCTTTCGCGGTCGGAGATTACTGTACTGTTTGTATAGTCTGCCTTCGTGAAACGAAGACTTTTCCTTTACCAATTTTTTCAGAAAATAGTCACGAGAATTTCACACGACTATCGGGATGTTTGACAACATGGTATTACATAGATGATTGAACTTAGTGTTGATAAAGAACACCATTATTATCTACGCATGATTTTGTTACATAGAAAAACGAAGGGTGGTTAAACATCACGTATTTACCTACAGAGTCGCGAGGAACTTACGATGAAAAGTTATCATAACAAAATAACATGAACTTGGAGCGCAGGTATAAAAGGCAGGCATGACCGCTGAAGGCCCCATTGAATAAGGAAGGAGGTATACGATATCAGGCTGACATTCACGCTCACTTTAGCCTCGTGTGTCCTGCGCAGCAGGTGGGTTGAGAAGAAAACTGACAAAAATAAAACGGTATTTTCTTTATCTTTGACAACGTTTTATGCTGGGGTCCGACATAGCACTGCGGGGTTTTATCGAGGACACGAGGAAAACAAATCCAGCCGCCTTTGAAGTGGTCCTGTTGGGTGACTGATAATATGAGCTATGAAAGCGGGGAGCACGTCAAGTGGCCCCTAGCATCTCCCTCTATCAGAGTCAACGGTTTGTGTGTGGAGAACTCGGAGTCGGGATTCCACGGAAAACTTCCCGGAGACTCGGCAGATCACTGGGAAACTAACGGAACCCCTCACCTCCACCCGGACAACCTCGACTCCCATCTGTCTAAAAATAACAACAACCTGGTGGAACACAAATGCTTTGAAGGACACCACTATATCTCGTTTAAAGGCCACGGATACCTTGAAACAGTAGACGAGGATAGACTTCTCACAGAAAAATCTAATAATGACTTTTCAAGCAGTCGGAAATTTTCTGACTTTGATGCCAGCGACGGCGCGGTTAGTAACAGGAATATAGCTCGCCTCAGCAACACAAGTAGTGTGGAGACAGCTGGATCAACAGGTAGTTCGCCGTGTAATAATTCAGCAACAGATTGTGACTTATCAGTAACAAGCGCCAACTGGGAGAAACATTTCAAAAGCACACCTAATAAGTACGGCGATTTTCATCATCTATCACCGAGATTGGTGAGGTTCAATTCAGACGAAATGCAGAATTTTATCGGTAACAGCGGACCCCCTGCGGAGAGTCCCAGTATCACCCTGCCACCGAGGTTCAATATATTTAAAGACAAAGCCACAGATACGGAGAAAAATGCGGTTTCAGATTATTCTGGCAATCCAGATGATTTCGTATCAAGAGGCAGGGATCTCGACACGGCTATTAAGTGGTTAAGACATGAAATAGTGAGTATAATCTAAAGGTATATTATGGAAATAGCAGCGCTGCATTTCCAATAAGTGTCAGAAAATCCATGTAGATTTGCTATCTTCACATAAATATTCCATATGACCTGCGTCACCGATGTCTCTTTAAATAGACGAAGTAAGTGTAACAAAGAAAGGGATGTTATCTTTAAAACACAGCGTAGATTAAAATGTCATGCATTTCGTTATGATAAATGGTCTCTCGTTGATCTTGAACAAAGGCGTCACAGGTAAATCCATGAAAAGGGAGGAGGAGGGGAGACAAATAAAGATGGGGATATTTTTGCATGTTTGGAAATTATCCCACTTAATTAGTCGTGTTAGAATACTCGCTGCCTGACAGTAGCACCCACCGGTCTAACTCTAATCGAGTAGAAAAACATTTTGGCGAACTATATCCTCCTAGGGGCCAGCTACTTGGCACATTTCCACAGATTTTCACGCTGCCTGTCTTTCTATATAAGTGAAAGTGTTGCTACAAGCCATCTTTCCTTTATCATCACACAGTGATTCCAGGAGATTATTTAAAAATGCCTTTAAGTCCGATATGGCTTTTATTGCTTGGCTAAAAAAAAAAAAAAAAAAAAAAAGAAACGCTTTACACATCTCCTTGCCAAGCTGCAGGCGACTGATGTATTTTAACAGCCAGTGATATTTGTGTAACAGACGCGATGTGTAACCACAGTATTCCGCCCGATAAGATTTTAAATTTGGCAACTGATGCCTAGTTTAAATCAATGCCGTGTCTTATTCACCGTAGAGATTTCCCCACAAAGATGCTAATATGAGGAATAGGAAAACTTTTTCTCAAATCAACATCGTAGGCCCTACATACGGGTATTTCAAAAGGCTGTCGTCAATCCTGAATTATTCTTTCAGGATTATAATATATGTTTTATATCTTAATGAAAAACATTTATCGGGCAAGGACTGCTTTTATCTCGAAAGCATAACGATTCAGATAAGAGAACTAAATACAAGTATTTGATGTATTACGATTCTATGGAGAACTTGGCAGCTTTAAATGATTCACGGTCCTTCAGAGATCACAGGTTATTTTTCATTCGGAGATAGCATTTTATTCCATTTGATTAGCAGTCGAAACACAAATGTCTGTATTCAAAATCTTTGTAATTTAGTGCTGTATGTTCTTGATAAGAGCGAAATAAGATAAGTGGGAATATAATGGGATACCAAAAAATGCATTCTTTTCAGAGCGCTGCTAGTATGATATGACAAGTCGTGCGTTTTGTGTTGCAAATTCCTCAATGTTGTTAAAGAGTAATCAAATCTACCTCAACATAAATGACACGTTCAATCTAACCTAACACTCACCTGTTCCTCTTAACCGTTAGAGATTTTTTATATTCAGGGAGAGAATGAGTCTTTGAAATTAGAACGAAAGGCAGTGCTCTAAAATACAAACAGTATTGGGTTGCAAGGTATATTGAAAGTCAGGTGAAGTAAAGTGAAAACGCTCCGTCACCGCGTTACGCATAACCTCACATTAGATGACTTGTTAAGTGTAAAGAAATGCTAGATATGGGGGAATTCATAATAAGGTTTATGATAAAACTCTCAAAGTCCCGATAAGACGAATTTGACTTTATACAAAATTCTTTCATCTCTACCTTCAAGGGGCGATTAATGATGACAGGGTTGTTGACACTGTGACAGAAGGCGAGGTTGTCTCCTCCCACTACAGCACGAACGTTTGTCCCTCTTGACTAACACGTGTCACATACATCCGGGGGCAGAGAGAGAGAGAGTATTTCAATCTCTTATTTTAACATCAAAATCGTTCCCACACCTTAATGAAATGGGATTAGCGATGTGTAAAAACATGCGATTTGGTTATAGCCAGTCTGAGAAGATCGTTAATCACTCGTTTATGTCGGGCATCGTTTTATGTGTATTTTCTTTTCATTTCGAAAAAAAACGCGTATTCGTTATGATTAACACATAGTAATCTGCTTAACTTGAAAGGAATCCATAAATTGTTATAGTTGCAAATGTTGACCGTCTTGTTTTCTTCTGATAAATGCTAATAACATTTTACTCTCAACTTTCAAAATGGGTGAAATGTCTTCCTCTGACAAAGAGAATAATATACAATTTCCCCTTTGATCGTGAAATACCGCTACTTAATTCTAGAACCTTCACGTTGTCGTATTTTGCTAGGGCACGATGTCGCTTACATGGTTAACATTGCTGCCTTGCAAACAAACGGACTCTTGACATCGCCGTAACCCTCAAAAAGAATCTAATTTACTCAGGGTAAAAAATCCATATTTGCTCGCTTGAAGGCGTTTAAATAGAAAGTTCACCTCTTAAGAATAATCAGAATGGTTTTGAACCCACAAAAATATCCATTTACCAATTACTGTAGAAGTGGCACACTGCATAAACAAGGATCCGTTGTGAAATTCAAGTACTCATTATACCTAAATCAGATAATTTATAGCAGAATTAAAAATATCTTAAAACTCTACTTTAACGGGTGTCGTAGTCCGCTTTCCTTCTGCGTGACCCGCTCTCTATAATAAACAAGTATTAAGCAATACAGGACAAGTTCTCCACAAAAGAAATTACTTTAATTTGGTTAACTTTTCATTCTTGACTTAATCAGCTCGGACATCTCTATTGGTGTGCAGTGGCAGATACATATTGCGCAGTGTAGCGATGATGCTGTGAAATTAATCTATGACTTCTTTGGCCAAAGATCAGCCCCAGGAATTCATCAACGACGCAGTAGAACACAGAAACCACCTACCCTCTGTCCACAGGGTCTGCTTATAAAATCACGTATTATAAAATGTATTATATAATTATTGTATACTTAAATTTTGTATACTATTTTAGACATGCGGCAAGGTGACATGCGGGTTTATTTAGTCGCCTTTAGGGGTCGTAATCAAAGTGGTTGCATTGGTTTTTTAAAATAAAATATAGTTCTACTAAGATAAAAGAATATGCTTAGAATAACTTTTCATCTACATATTTCAGAGGAGTTACAATGGTCTATTTTTTTTAAAACGATAATATTATTCTTTAATGGCGCATTACATAAGAATCCGTATACGCCTGACACGTTGATTTAAAAAAGAAAATATTGAACGAACATTCAAACGGAAACGTCGCCGTGATATAACTTATAGTTTTAAAACACTGGTGATGTACATTCTTGTTGAAAACATTAGTTTTCGTTAAAATTTCAAAAAGTAAAATGTCTGACTTTGTCACCTTTCCTAGTGTATAGGCAGTAAAAAAATCTTGTTCTTTGTACCGTCTACAACAAGTGCAACATGCAGGTGATTTTGGACAATTCATTGCAAGTCTTCAGTGTGTACATCTTCAAAAAAATATGAATCGCTTTGATTGTCAGACTTTCCTAAAAAGTAATTCTCTTTCTTTCTTGGGTATGCTGAAGGTACTATTATCCAATTTTTATACAGATATTCATTTTTTAAACATGAAATCGAATTTTCCGCGTGATTGCTTCTATAATAATAATAATAACTGGGGCGGCTCCCAACGAGGAGATATCAATAGATAGAGCATGTTTGGTGCAGAAAATGTCTTTCGTCTTAACAATGCACTACCATTGCGGTCGCAGTTGTTATGTTGTTTCCAAACAATTCCATTCGTCTGCTCACCTTGTAAACACGATGTTGGGGTCATCTTCTTCAGAAATCGCTCAGGTGCTGAATGTCTGTGTGTGCGCACCTGTGTGGAGCAATTTCATGCTTACCTCTAAAAGCATCGTTCAGTCTGAGATAACATTGTCTACTGAACTTAATGAAAGCAGAACAGCACACTGATCGACGCTCGGGTGGTCTCTTACTTTCATCTTCCTTTTCATTATCAGTGGCATGCGCTCTTTTTGCTTGATGTTCTTGTGTTTTGATGATGGACCAGGAGTATGCGTTTCATTTGCCATTATTTTCACAGCATTTGATGCTTTGTCGTGCAGTAGATCGAAAAAAACATTCGGTGGCTGTGGCCGCTTAGCTTTGTGATGGCATGGAGAGGTGACGGCCGACATATTAAAGGGTGTGATATCAGTAAGGTATGGTTTCCACATTATGGAAATGTAAATAAACTTGCCTGAAAGCAAGTTAAGTTAGCGGATAAAGCCGAATACAATAGACATTTTGAGCAGCCTACATAAATAGATTGCACTTATCCACCCCTGGTGGAAGTGGAACAATGGTTCCAGACCACAGGTGCTTGGGCAGTCAAGTCACGATTGGGTCCACGATGGAGAGCGCTTATTTTGCCATCAATAACATATACCCAAGTTAATAAGCGGTCAGCAAATATGAATGGCCATCCTTCTGCGTTATTTCAAATCAACAAGTCGTTAGCATTTAATAAGAGAAAACCTTTTATAAATTGTTCGTGCAAAAGTGCCCTCTACCTGGCCACGAGTGATCGCGCACAAGGAAAAGGCTTTTTGAACTTTGTCAATCACTCCCGCATCGCCTCGGGTGACGTTTGGTTTAGTGTATTGCCCCAGGGAATTATATATAATCCCCTAATTGCCAAAAGCTATATGTTACTCTGGGGGGAATATTATCCAATATGCACTTTCCACTATACACTTTCTGCCGCTGAAAACTGTCCCATGCATTACATAGATGTAACATTTCACCACAGCCATAGACTTGCTTGCATATGAAGTATAACTTCAGAAGTACAACCTGAGTTTTATAAATCTCTCCAGAAGCTGTGGATTATATTTACGGGGAGTATCAGAGACCAAGTTATTCCCCTATCTTTTCGACTATCAACTGGTGTGTAACCTGATATGACACGCAAGGCAAAAATGCTGACCACAAACTTGAACAAGTAGGAAAGTGGAGATTAGGGCCTATTTTCATACCACGATGTGGTTAGAGATTAGTTCATTTTGATAATAGGAATCAAAAATTAAACGAAAATTGAAACATTACCAACCCTGAACACAAAAGATTAAAACCATGCGAATAGATAACGCATTTTCTTATTTTATATTTGAAATAATGTTCACATTTCATATTGAATGTAATGTAGGCCTATACCTTAGGTGTTTTTGATCATTTTGAAAACATATCTTTGGTTTTCAATTTCAGTGGCAAATGCGGAGGCAGGACTACCACCTGAAAAGACAATTTCTCGACCTTATTTCCACAATACACCATCTACGAGAAACCTCCCATGGAATGTACTGCAGCTCGGGATCAGATCTTTCCAGTTTAAATGGCAGCACGGCGTCTCTGGATGAGAACAGGCTGTCCTCGTCCCTAAGCAGTGCCAGTGCATATCTGAGATCACAAGAGGCCGATTACTTGACAGAATTTCGAGCTAGGACAGTTTCTTTCAATATACCAAGAACGAGGTTTTCTGTGAGACCGAAAAGTAAAGAATATGTTTGAATGCGCAAGCAACGTGGAGTCGTGTGAAGACCGAAACAAATCATTCCCAATTTGAACAATACGAAAATGCGTTTTATCAAACGCCATTAGTAGCCTGTAAAATTACCCAGATCAGATTATCAGAAGGTATTTTATTCTAAACACACTGGCAGGCTTAAGAAAGGTTAATTTTTTTAAAGGAATCCGTTTTCTTTGAATTTTTCAATATATTATTTTGTAAACCGCGTGTTTCAACGATGGGCATCTAGTTTGGTTGCTGAAATTGGCTGCATGACAATTGTCCGAGGGTTCATTGGTCAGAATGTTCACTATAGAACCTTCGAACCAATGAACCCTTTTAATAAAAAAAACAGATGAAAATGTTTCATTTTTCGAACTTATGAGACGCATCCTCTGAAATTATGTTTTTTTCTAAGTCTGCATTGAGCAATAAGAGCAAACTTATTATTTTTCACACTTTTTTCTTTTGTCGAAACATATTTTCCCAAAGGTGCCTGTCTGGAACATAGTACACTGGGAACACTTGCGTATTGGATACCAGTCTTGTAGATAAATGTGCTTTTTATAATAATGTAAAAAGCGGCTACGCTCACGTATGAAAAGGAAAAAGCAAGCAAAGGAAGAATGTAATTGGAAGTGAAGTGGTTAAGATATATACGTCAAGGCGGTTGAAGTAAACACTATTCAAACATGTAAAATATTGCAGAACCTTCAAAAGTGATTATGATTTCAACCAGTCTTCTCTTCATGATTACAATGTACGTGGTCGACGTGGAAAAACAAGCTGGTTAAGGATCTCTAGAGCCGCTGTTGTAAAGTCTGCTTCAGTGGAACTTGTTATTATTATTGTTGTTGATTTAAATTAATCCCATTTTGTTTAAAATGAAGGGTGATGAAATCACCAAAAGGGGCGAATGCTACTGGTTTCTCGAGATGTAATCTCATTCTTTCCACAGACTAGAATTTATGTACTGCGGCAACGTGTCAAATGATTTACATTACCTTTATTATACATTACCTTTATTATACAAACGTGAACTGGTATATATTACCATATTTGATGATTTTCACTTTGTTTTATCGTACATTAAATACCACATTGAAACATTCATGACTGTGTGTTGTACCGGTATATGTTACAATGACGTCAGCCGCAGACTGTCACTGGCATGGACGATGGCGGTTCTGACGTCAATTACGTACTCGTTTTTAGGAGTCAACATCTTTGGTGACAAGAATATCTACGGCTAGAATGATAAGTACGGACTTATGAAGTATATAAGTATGAAAATATGGAAAATCTGCTACGTCACGATGGTTCGCATGATGATACTGTCTCAGATGTTGCTATCTTCCCAATTTTATTTGTCTCGTCCATATCAGAGACATATTTATAACTTCTGTCATATGGAGTTACCGCACCTGTCATTTCTCTGCAAACAAATATAGCCAAGGATGGGACCATATGTAAAAATGCTGTAAAGGACATCGAAAGTTGGCAAAACCCATGTTTTGGTGACTCGTAATCAGTGGTTATTTATATGGCACCGGGGGACGTCCAACTTTGCCAGAAGCAACGCCAGCAGAAGTCGTAAAGTCGATTGCGGTAGTTGCGACAGACAAGTGAGCCAAGCCAAACACCTGTTTCTGTACCTTCCGATACCTTTTTTTTTTTTACCAACCATGACGCAATCAAGTTTTTTTCTTTTAACATCAAATACCATGGGTCAAGAGAAATTCCCTGAGATGAAAGCCTCACTTGCTGGTTTTGAGATATTTCAACTAACAAAAATTTGAAACATTGCCATTTTAATAATAATAATAATATCATTATTATTAAACGGTAGATGTACAGATTTGTGTGGTTTTATTTAACATCAAATGGGGAAGTAATGTCCCAGTTTAAGGGTTTTTTTTTTCTTTATAAAAGGGGCATTTCAGTTGAGAGGCATCGGTTTTGGTCTTATTTAATGACATCGTATCGTTGGTAGTAAAACAAAACCACCTGCCTACTTCCTTCACACCTTACTTCATAATTTGGAATAAAACTAAATCAAAATCCACTAAATCCATCAAATTTTGAGCATTTTCTTTTTATTTCCACCATGTGGCTTAAATTGTATTTTGCTAAAAATGTTTATCAATATAATTTAATATATTTGAGACAGTTTCACTGATCAACAGTGAGTATCAACACCACACTGATGTGTCCTTTATTTGAGCTGACATTAAGGTAACTGGAAGTCATTAATATGGCTTGGTGTCCAACACCACCAGAATGGCAGTTCTTTCATCTTTTGTCTCCAATACTGGTCTGTTGCTACCTCGTCTTCATTTTTTTAATGACACAACCTTTGAAGGAGTTGTACCTCACATCAATTTCTCCTTCTTCTAACTGAAAATGGAAGAATATCAAATTAAAAATAACTAATCCCACATATGCGCTAGTTTTAAATACTTAGAGGTAAAAGGATATAATCGACCTGAGCAAGCTGGTGCAGACAATGTGACTGAGCAAAATACACACACACACACACACACACACACACACACACACACACACAGACAACTTCTCATATAAATAAGCAATCATTGTCATGTAATAATATACACACCTCATCATGAGCATAGAGTTCCTCAAAGCACTCAGAAGACACACACTTGCGGATACACATTAGATACTGAGGTCCAGTGAAGCCTCCACAATCAGCCTCTTTTTCACATCTGTTTAGCTCCTGTTTCAGCTTTCTCTGAAAAACAAATATTTATGATACTGGTAAACTGTGCTTTACATATAACTTAAACAAAATGAACCTACTACAAGTTCGATCCCTACATTTTGTAGTTTAGCATTTTGCAACTTCAGCACATCACAAGTAGAATTAAGGATTTCTAATACAAGGCTGCGTAACATGTAAGGCCAAAAACTGAGGCAACTGTTGATGTATCGTTACACTACAGGAACATGTGTACTGTACATGTATTACCTGTATGGTGAATTTACTAAGACTGCTGGGTACACATGAAACCTTAGGGACAGAAGTTAAATATACCAGATTACTAGGCCTTTACTGTTACAAAAATCCATAGTATGTTAACGCTCCTAATTGTGTTCGCGCGTTTGTGCCCCTTTCAGGACCACTGTACTAGTTACTGGTAAACTGTTAACGTTACTAGTGTAAACATTGCTGAAAACGTTAAGATGTCTACGTATTTCGGATACATCACAACTCACATCTCCTCTCTTCTTCTTAAAAGAATACTTAGGATATGTGTAGATTTTCCCATCAACCCAAACGGTTCCAAAATCAGAGCATATCAGAAAAAATATACAGACGAATGCAAGCAACCTCCAGTCCATCGAAATTACTAACACAAAGCTATATTTCACATTTGAAGCCGCTGTTGCGACTTTCATGTGCCTTTCCAAAATGTGCAGTTATATGATGTGTAAACAATTTACAATCAAACTGTTGAATTACGCATTTAATAGATTTTTCATGTTCTTTAAAGGAATTAGAAAATTACATTATTATCATTATATTGGTGCAAGTAACCTTATAAAACGTGAGTAAGGCTGTTGAAAGGTGAGTTGGGTGCAACTTAGTGCTTCCACCTGGCGGGACAATTTATCATTACAGATATCCCAGTATAGATAACGGGATTAAATCATCTCCGCTACCCGACCGTATAAAGGCCAAAGATCACCTGCAAAAATTGTTTTCATGGGTAAATTAAAGAAAAATGTATTGTTATTTGCGTCTCTTTTCAACTAAAAAACAAAATTTCAATCATATAAATAATTTTTTCTATTTGGCTTACTGGTGTTTCATCTTAAATCTTGAAAAAATTTCATTTATCACTCTTTCCATCACTCAAACAAGGAAAAGGGTCAAAGGTGGTAATACATTATGATGATTGATTCGCGTGTCAGCGAGCCCCCAGTCTAGCAGAATGAGCCAAGTGACCTACTTTAATTAAATCAGTCAGAACTACCAGGCGACAGTAGCAGTGTTGTTCTCAAGATCTTAGAGGTAAGAAGGTTACGAAGAACTTTTAAAACGTATTCTGTTGCACGAAGATACATTTCCATAACTTACAACAGACGGTAGGTAAATATTCGAGCTTGAAAAAAGAGACGACAAAGGATTTTCATCCTCGTCAAATGAGCCGACAGAGTTGAAATTTTGGACTCTGGCAAAGTGGCTTTCCCACGATTTCTAAAACGGCTTGCGGTGCAATTTATATTACCGAATTTCAAAGTTAAACAAATGCCCTGGAAAAAGAGTGTACATGATAGGCCTACATGTACATCAGGACAACGTTTCTTTATTGTGTGCACAACTGGTAAATTTATCCTTTATAANTGCAATTTATATTACCGAATTTCAAAGTTAAACAAATGCCCTGGAAAAAGAGTGTACATGATAGGCCTACATCAGGACAACGTTTCTTTATTGTGTGCACAACTGGGAAATTTATCCTTTATCATATAAGTCACAAAATTAACAGCATTCTTGATGAAAAAAATTATGGGACTCCAAATTTATAATTTTCAAACTAGAATCAATTCCCAGACCGCCAGAACGCATTTTGCTGTATTGGCTTGTGGTTCAATTAAAATGACCACGGATTACCTAAAGTTTTTGCTATTCAGGTCTTTTATTGCAGACGTTGTGGTCGTACCACGCGTTCTAACTGCCTCACTGAAACGTGAGATGCACGCACAGGGGGATTACGCGATGCCCACATGTTTTGTTTGGCAGTAAAAGTCTTATAATGAACATTTTGGAGTTTTTGAAAGTATTTTAAGCATTTACGACAGACGTTAACGTAAGTACGAACAATGCATTGCAAGTATTTAGATAAATTTACTGACTTCAGAATTGAAGTAGTAGGCCTACAGCCTATTTTCTTGTGAACCTAACCTAACTGTGAAAACTGCGCTAGGCATTAAAACATATAATAGCCTTAAAATTCCCTGGTGTCACTTGCTGTTAATATGTTAAATGCAATGTGGCAATTTAATCGACTAGCTGGAAAGTTTAGGAACTTTGACGATATAGCAACAGGTGCTCTATAAAAACGGCGTGCATTTCACATAACATGTGTTGCATTTATTTTCTCCGCTCGGCCTACGCCTTATCACCGCCGGTAATGTAGAAACAGTTGTAGCCCAATCAAGTCAGATTCGTTTGTTAACATATCAAAATTAAAATAAAGTTGTCATGAGTTCATATTTTTTCAGTTCAGGTGAACAGGGTACTGCCGATGAAAATGCGGGGTCTGTCCAGCAGCCACGTTCTCCTGGTAGTACTAATCTTTACTGTGGCGTCTGCTTCACATCATCATAAGACACATCACCATAAGCACGACAAACATCACTTGAAAGAGTCTCATCATCATAATCATAACAGCAAAAATCCCATCAAATTTGACGTTACACCCCGTGACTCAACCCCAGATACAGATAAAACATCAAAGTTTCACAAATATGAGCAAGAGGTGGCGTTGAAGGAGAGAGAGTTCCTGCGCAAATGGCAAGAGTCACGCAATGAGTTAAAACGGAAAGAAACGCTGGAGAAACTTCAGCGAATTCTTCACAAAAATAAAAGGCCGCACACTGCCATGGACGATTTTAAACTCCTACTTGAAACGATTGAAAATGAAAGAGAAGGCAAGATTAATTTCGGGGATGCCGAGCGTCGTCTGCACCACGACCACGCCCAAGATGGCGGACAACAAACCCCTCCAAAGCACCACGGGAAGCACCACAAACACAGATCTATTTAACCAGATCTGGGCGAGATACGGATCCAGCAATTGCGTCAGGCAATTTGATGTTTAATACAGCGGCGCCAGAAGAGACCCTATCCCTTTTACCGTTAGTAAAGCGAGAGGAAAAGACTTACTGACATATTCTGATGTAGATTAAATTTTGAAAAAAGATTAAAGAAGTTTCAATATTTATGTTGACTTTCATTTCATCATACCTCAATCTTGAACAATACTTTCGTTGTATAATTGAATTGGGAATCTGAGAGACATTATAAAAACGAGAATCACAATCATTGCCACCCTGTACCAGTAATATATAATTACAGGACATATATCAGTTTTCAGAACGAAACAAGAGGACGATTGATCGTCAGTGTCGCGTACAATGCAGCTACCCCGAGGGGAGTATACTTATTTCTAATTATCAGTCATTTTGTCTGGACAGAATGAGACATTGTTGGAAATATAAAGGAGCATTTTAAATCACGAGTAGAGAAGTATGGGTGAAGGCCGAGTCTTGTTTTCATACAGTGTCTTATCCGGAAAAGAAAGGTTTTTAATAAAGACAATTGAAGCCATTTTACACGTTCTGTTGATATCTTCTCAAACTGAAGATTTCCCTCCCACTCAAACCTTTCCAAAGTGTGTGTGTGTGTGTGTGTGTGTGTGTTTACAATGATTCTGAACATTGCGTTTGCTACTTTTTGCAATTACAAGGTGTTATGCATATCATTTGATGTTTTATACAAGTAATTATGATAAATTTATACTACATATAAAACCATATGATTAAAATCAAGTAAAATGTGTTTTATTTTGATAACTAATATTGCCTTTTTATCTTTATACCAAACAATATAGTAATAGCATTTCATATTGTCTTCAATAAATCTACACAAGTGTTTATCAAACGGTTTCTATCATTCTAACTATAATCAAATAAAATGCTAGCTGGCATTAAAAATTCTACTAAATATTATGTACTAATGTTGCTTAATGCACATATAAATCTAATTAACTCATATAATCTTTTTATCAGTTGGTTACACTTCTCCCTTCAAAGTATCACACCATAAGTAATTTTCAGTGCAAGCATTATTAGCTTCAACAGTTTGTTTTGTATGTCCATCACAGTGCTGTCCTTGCAGATGGGGCAGTTGTCTCAGTGTTAATTTAGCATTTCAATCTGCAATGGCCCAAGTCAGCATACTGAACCCTCACTGCCTGTGACAGGGGTAAAATTACAATACAATGTTTCTTTTTCTATTTTTCCTGTCACCATGGTGGTGTCATGGGTTGAGGGTTCTGTAGGTAAGTCATTACTACAGCTGATATGGAGAGCCTAGAAAATAATATAGATATATATGGAAAACATAAGATAAAGATTTTCAAATGGCTTCAATACAATTAAACTTATATATAAGTTCAAAGAAAGAAATTGCCCACACATAAAATCAGGGAGGATGGAAGCTGTCTTCTGGAAGACAGTCATAATTTTTCAAGTTAATATTGATGGGCATCTAATTTTTTCTGTCGTAAATCGATAAAAGATATAGGATGGATCAACAAAGATAATTTGGAAGACTGCCAGAAAATATATTTGAATCTGCCCCTGAAAATTATTTAAGTCCTTAAGTTGGTGACTTCTTTTTACATGATTTATTAAACATAAAATACTACCAAGAAAGAACATGAAAAATTCTGTGATTTTTCAATCCAATAAGCTATTTTGCAAATGTTTTCTATCAACCTACATAAAACTGCTCAAAAGTTGTTTGGCATCTTCTGAAGCTCTGGAATTTGCAAAACTTATGAAGGAACAATAAACTGCTGCCCACGCACACCACTTCACCTGAAATAGAAAGCATTGTTCCTAGCAACCAAACATTTTATAAATCTAGTATTCCAATGAAGAAAAATTCACTAGTCTCTATACTGCTCCATAATGTAAATACAAAGTAGTAATAATTCACCTGTCCTCTAATAAACTCTGTAAGAGACAGCTGAGTCCAGACATCCAAACTAATTCTTCTGTGACAGATTTTAAATTAACAGTTTACAAAATATCATATCATAATGAGATTTTAAGTATCATATTACTATCATACACCTTTTTTGGAATGATTCTTATAAGATTATATGCTTGTAAATATAGGAACCTCACCTTCATCATAAGTCCAAACATGCTAAATATCATACCCAGCAAATTCATGTATTCTGGAGTGGGATCTTCCAGTGGCCCTGTGCTTGAAGGAGGTGTATACCTAGAAGTTAAAACAATTAACACTAATCAAACCCAAGCAGAAAAAAACCTTGTATTTAGATGATAACAGCTAGTTTTTCAATGGCCCCATTCAGAATAGGAGACAAACTAGTCCGAGGGTCAAATATGGTAACCCACTACAAAGCTTGCTGTCTAATCTGCTAATAGGCACTGAATGGATATCCCATGGGGAAGTATTCAAGTGGGTCAGCCATATTTGACCCTTGGACTAGTTAGTCCCCTATTCTGAATGGGACCATTGACAAACTTTCATGATAACTATCATCTTTCATCAGCATAGATCTAATTATTACTATAGTAATAGTATATAATATAATCATTTTTTTCTGAGGGGTCTTCACTCTCACATGCAACCAATGACTATACCCCATGATCATAAAAATCATAGCCTTCAAAATTTAAATATGTAACTTTTTCTTTTTGGAAAATGCTGAAAGATGTCAGTGAAAATTTACCAAAAAAGAAGTTGGCATTAAGATACTTTCTACACGATTCGTTTCCCAATAGAAAATATCACAACAATCTTACATCTGCTTTTTACCTTGAGGGAGACTAGAGTTTACCTTTTGAGAGAGAAAGAGGGAGAGAAAGAGAGAGATGAGAAGAGAGAGAGACTTACCTATGTATCTTATTTGGTCTTCTTGGATCATTTGCGCTGTTGTGGGACGACATTATTCAATATTTACAAGGTGCAGCTTGCACGCTTTAAAAAAGTCAGCAGGAAGTGATAGGCACTAACTTCACAACGAGAGGCAGATGTCGACAGAACCAAGTTGGTATTACAAGGCACTCGCCACACTTCCAATGTCAGAATATTCACACTATATGATACACTTTGGTATTTGGTTGGATTTATTTATATTTAATTTACACAAAATCCACTAAACAAGCCATAGGTAACATATTTAATTGATAAATATATGGCTTCATATGTATTTTACTTGTTGCGACATATCTCCCAATTCTCACGATAGACGTCTCTTTACGCACGCAAACAATATACACACTTATAAAAAATACCCTATGTACGTGTGGAAAAATAATATCTGATAAAGTATTAGATAATTTGTAATTGATTAATTTTTTATTCCAATGTGATTTGAGCAAAATACTTTGTATAAAGGGGCGATGGAAAACGTAAAATGATAGTCATGTCATAACAAGCGCCACCTTTTGACAATCATTGAAGTTAAAACTCTCGGATTCGTTGATTTGTAAACAGCAACAGAAATGGCAAGTCGTGAAGAAAATGACAGTGAAGATGAAGAGGTAAATGATTGAGAGAAATTTTGAAATTCATTCAATAGTTTCATTTAGCATATTTTCTTGAGTAGCATTTGATGCAGAAAAACCCTATTTCTTCTGACGGCATGCAGAAACCCTCCCCCCAAGACGTACTAGAGTGAAGAGAACGGGAATATGATTTTAATGATTATCAAATGTTGATACTATGAGTATCACTGGTAAGATTTTCGTCCCGAGCTGTTCTTTTTGATGTATATTCACTGAGCTAAACTGTGAAAGTTCACAATTCTTAAAAAGGAGATTCAAAAGAAACGTCCAATCCACACTCATGCAGACTGAACAGCTGCACGTTAATCATTATTACCATGGTCTGTGGGTTAATTGTGTATTAACAGCAGGTGTAGTTTTCTAAAATTTTGACGTGAAATGGTCATCAGTCTCTTGGCCTATAGACATGATTATTCATCAGTCATAAGTACAGTAGGATGCAGTAGTCCAGATAATCGGTGAAACACTGAGCTCCCAGAGAGACATATACAGTACAGCTTCCATGCATGTAGATAGCTTAATTAAAAATCTTCACTCTCAAACCTCCATACATGCATGCTTACTACATTGTAGACTCTGCCCATCAGCAGCCAGTTTTAAGGTAGATCTAATGCTGCCAATCACAGCTGCACATTTTGGGGGAGGGGAAGGGGTCAGGTAGAGTAGGGTTGGGGGGGTGTAGAAGGCCATATGTGTTGTAATTAATATACCCATATTTTATTGATGATTAGGGAAGTTAACTTCAATTATATTCTGACCTCTTTATGTGCTCACTTTGGATATTGAAAAAAAAATATATATATATCAAATGTTCGCAGGGTGTACTAGACTTTTGGTGAAATACTGTACATTTTAGATTGGAAAAATGCAAATAATTAAATAACTTTATGTTGTTTCAGTCATTTCAAGATGCAGCTGAAGCAGTTTCAATGTAAGTATTAATTTTCTCACCCTAATATTCTTTAGATTTGATATTCAGAAGGAGGTACCCAGCTGCTTAAAAGAAAGACATTAATTTCCTGCATTCTGCATCATACTGTAGTGCAGTATGTGTTATTGTAGAAAAAAAGAAAATATTGATTAAATGGAGATGTGGAGTGATTACAGATATTTTCATTTTTTTCTTTTTATAATATGTATTAGTACACACCGTGTTATTGCAACAATTCTTTTATACCTAACGCGGAGGAAAAGATTTGGGTAATTTACCAGACATTGCTACTGATAATTTTTATAATGATACAAACATTATCAGATTTTTAGTTAAACATGTTGGGTGTTGTATTTGTTTGACACAGGAAAGGGGAGGAAAAGGAACAAATAGCAACAGCTGAGAGAGAGAGAGTAGGCCTCGGATCCATTTACTATATTTAGAGGGTGATCCTCTTACCTGGTAGCCAGTAGTTATATGCATCATTTCATCTACCTGGCAGTTATTGATTGACATCAATTATTTATTCCCCATTGCTATGAATACAGGGGGTCTAGGAAAGAATATTTTATTTGTCAATTATGTTGATTATAAGGACAGAAAATATATGGTTACTTTCATTATGACCGTTTAAACATTATTGTTATTTTGACAGCCTTGGGTTCTGTATGTTTTCATATGATTATAATTTTAGCTAAAATACATACATGTTTCAATTTACGTATTGGATATTATCAACTAGAGGTATAAAGAAAAACTTGAAGAACTCGAGCTTATACATAATTCTGAAAGAGTATGGTGCCTATTAACTTAGAAGGTTTACTTCAAAATTAGCTTTCTCCCTGCCAGACAGAATACTGGATACCTTTACCTTCAAAGAATTCTGTTGTGTTGCTTTAATTATAGCCTTTACTAACAATTCAACAGATTGTATAGTATCTTCTTTTATTCTGATCAAATCTGCTGGTAGCTGACTGTTAAAAAAAAACAACAAAAAACAAAAAACAAAAAAAATATAATAAATAAATAAATGAATAAAGATATGATAATATCTGCCAGCGAGGAAATTAAATGAGGATATAAATATGAAAAGATAAAAATAAAAAATCTTTTCAGAAAGTTCAAATGTTATTAATTGCATTATTCTGGTGTAAATTATTATAATTTCGGTATAAATAAAGGTGAAAGAACATTTCAAAGCAACTTTCTCAAATATACAAGGGTTAAACATAATCAAGAATGTGTTACAACAACAACAACAACAACAATAACAACAATCATAATAATAATACATTCTTGATTTAATCAGATTCTTCCAACAAATTCATTTCAAGATATTGACTGAATCAGAAATTGCATGATAAGTTTACTACATACTGATAAACAGTTGACAGCAATATAACACCAAACTGCACAAAGTCTATTATTATTTCATCTTTATCAATCATTATAATAATGGACATTCCAAGAACCCACCTGTATAATCTTGTACTGTTTTTGCTCTTAATGAATTAATACCTTTCAAATGCAAGAAATCAATGTATTCCACCACAGAGAAAAGAGGAGATGGTCACTCCACAGTATTGATTCAGTTGAGTACATGAGTGGCCAGCTGGCATGACAGGACTATTGTTATGTACCATGTAGTTCTGTATACACATAGGTACTAGCTGGCCCTGAGGAATTCGTGTTTGTGTCATAAAAACAAGGATTTTGTTTCACCTCCAGATATAACAGTAAAAGGATCTAGTTGCAGTGGTATAATCTTTTTATATTGTCAGAAGATGATGAGCGTTTTAAGTGGGCGGGATCAATTTTCACTTGAAGGCAGGAAGCAGTAGATGTATATAAGACTTTATGTGTAAGAAAATTGATTTTTGCTGTTTGATGAACACATGGCGGAAGCAGCAATGTCAGAATTAAAAAGAGAAAAGTTGGAGATAAGTGTGAAGAAAGAGACAGTATCTACAGTCCAAAATGACAAGGGATCCACAGAGATGTAAGTGGAAATACTTGTAATACAAATCAATATTGCCTGTGTGAATTGAAAAGGTTTCAAATGCATAAATTCTTTCACTTCTGATTCCATATCTGTGTGCATTTTAGAATGGCTAATTTGTTTTGTGACTTGATAAAATGTCAGAGAACGGATGTGGGTAGTTGTAGTTTGAATGTGATTATCTTTTATGTAAATTTTGCCTCGTGAATGAAATACTTACTGTATTGGAAAGTTAAAAGTGGGCGTAAAGATCATATTTCAAGATTTTTGCTTACAATTTACCATTCGTCAAAATATGGCGTTGATTTTGATAAAATGTAAATACTAGCTGAACAGGCAATAACTGTTGTTAAAGTTGAAATAGAATTGTTAAAAAACACCAAATTTGCTGGAAAAGGCATCCCTTAGGAATGTACACACTAAAAGATCAATTTGGTCTCATTATATGACTTTTCTTTAATGAAGTCCATTTTTGACTTCAAACAAAAACTGAGTCAGATAATTTCCATTATAAAATATTGCTTTTTGTTTGATTATATACAGGTGAAAAAGATGCCATGTCCTGTGTCAGAGCTCCCATGTGAGGCCAGCTGACAGCTGTATTGCATAGAAAGACCATGGCCCCATTCAAAATAGTCTAAATATTCCGAGGGTCAAATATGATGACCCACTACAAAGTTTGCCGTCTAATCCCCTAATGGACACTGAATAGATATCCCGTGGGAAATACTATTCAAGTGGGTTGGCCATATTTAGTCCCCTATTCTGATTAGTCTAGTCTAGTTAGTCCTCTATTCTTAATGGGGCCCATGTCTAATTTCAACTGTCAACCTAGAAGAATTAAAACAAGGGAAATAAATACCTGTTTCAGCCTGAAGCTTTCCTTGTTTTTTTCTCCTTACAGCTGTCTACTTATGTAGAACCTTACAGTGGAAGCTATTTACATGATTATCCAGTTAAGCCATGTGGGAAAAAGGGATCGTGTTTTTCTGTTCATTACAAAATTGCTGTCACATGTAATTGAACTGCAATCAATCTTTAGCTCTACTCAATTTGGTCGACAACTTTTTCATAAAAACATGAATAAAGACAGAGCCTGTTTACATCAGGCTTATGTTCAACATGAAATTATGGTCTAAACTCTGGTTCTACGATAATATTATTTTGGATTTCAAAAGAACAGTCTAAATGTATCCAGTTTTTATTCTTATTTTTATTCTCATGGCATTTTGTGTTACATGCAGGGGAGGGGGGTATACGGTTTCCAAAAATCACTCATTATAGGAGCTCCATGTAGCTAATTGATCTTGTCCACCTTGATATGGTTATGATCAGCTTGTTATTGTCTTTGGCACTGATAGATAGATATTTGTTCTGGAAATAGTTGACTGACAGGAAAATGGTGCAATATACTTGCAGGTGAGAGAGAGATTTGAAGTCATTGGTTCTACATAATGATATAAAGATATATAAAAATAATTAAATGACAAAGTATCACGAACTTATGGGTTGTGTATACTGGCTGCGGGGTTGTCTTGATAGTTGAGGGTCTAAAATTTTGTGAAGAACAGAAGTGGTGGCGATATGTTGTGCTGTTGGGGCCACTTTTATTGCTATGAATATTTCAGCAGAGACATTATTGCTGTCTGTACATTTGACAGCTTTGCTGCCTTGTTGGTGTTTAGCACAGACTGCTGTGATGGAGGTCTAACTGTGCACCTATGACAAAATCCTTTGTGTGTATTTTTGATTTTACCCTTTTCTTCTGTAAGGTTGAGCAAAGTGAAGTTATGCCTTGCATTTTCATTTCACATACTCAGTACAAGAATTTGCAGAGCAGACTCAGGGTATTGATTTCATTATGTTAAAAAAGATATTACATGTTTTGGAGATACAAGTACAGATGACTTTTAATGGTCTAAATCTTTGGATTCCAGACCTTCAGAAGTCAACCTTGCCACAGGGATTGAAGAAGCTGCAGTTGCTTTGAACCTCTTCTTGAACAACAAATTCAGTGAAGCAAAAGAGAGAATGCAGCCATGGTAATGTATTGGCTTCTATTGGGAGATTGCCTAATTGATTGGATTTTAAAAGCTCAATTAGCTTTTAGATGTTGAAGTAGGGCCAGCAGCTGAAAATGTCCTTTTCACCAGTATATTACATTTGTTGATTAACTCAATGGTACTGTGGGATAGTTAATGGTGCCTTAATTGCTCATATCCTGTACTTCAAATTTATAATGTCTATTATCTGTGACTGCTGTGCTGTCTTTTTTAGGGCTGATCGCAGTATCTACCATGCACTGGGATATTGTACAATAATGTACCTGCAAGCTGCTATGACATTTGAGAGAGTAAGTGTATATACCTATGTTACTCTCAACAAGGCTGGGGTGGCATAGTGCTCCATGTAAACTATGTAAGACAACCGTCGTCAATGTATTGAATAAATGATACATAATATGCTTAAATTTGTTTTACAAAACTGAAGATCTGGAGGATTCAGCGAGACAATAAAATGTAACAATTTTTTATGAGTCATGTTTTTGACAATTTTAGCTCCTTCCTCACATGCAGGTGATGATCTGCTTTATGTAAACCCTATATAATAATTGCCTCTTCTTCATCATTTAGGCTGATATTGATCTTGCCATTGAGACAATAAAGAAGTCTATAGAAGTTTGTAACAAGTTCCGTAAGAAGACCTCCGTGGTCAGTGCCATAGCTAGGGGGGCCAAGGGACAGAAAATAAATTATGATAACTACACCACAGAAGAAATACACGCAGAGCTGTGTTATGCCGAGTGCCTAATACAGAGGGCCTTGATGACTTTTGTGCAAGATGAAAACCTTATCAGCTTCGTCAAAGGAGCACTAAAGATACGGGCATGTTACTTGTCTTATAAGTAAGTTAATTGGTACTTTTATATTGAATTACATTGAACCTACTGGGTATTCATCACTTATTTAATTTTATTGCTCTCTTCATTTCCTGTGTAACTTCACAGTGCTATTTTGAGGTCTAAGGGCTCATTCCCAATGAAACTTGTTCTGCATAGATCAATCCAACTCTGTGGGGACTCATGCTGAATGCAATCAGACTGCATTATACTCAACACCAGATTAACAGATTAGGAGATTAACATGCTTCCTCCTGGCATTGAGTAGAATGCAGAAATGCTGGTGACTTTATATGAGTGCGGTGGAAACAAGGGGAGACATGTTAATCTGATTGCATTCAGCGAGAGTTCCCACAGAGTTGGATCGATCTATGCAGGCAGATAATTTCATTGGGAATGAGCCCTAACTGTTCTGCTCTTTACAGGGAATGTTCCAAGATGCTCCAGAACAGAACATGGAACGGCTGTAAAGAGAAAATCCACTTTGAAAGTGGGGTCAGAATGGGCATTGGTGCATTTAATCTGGTAAGTAGATCCTCCTGTTACACAGAATTAGATGAAGGACTGAATATTGCTCTGTTTTCACTTCCAAAGCTTTGACTGTGGTCTCTTGGAATGGCCAGAAGATAAACACTTCTTGTAGTTTTTTGACAGTGGTTTTCCTTTGTGTTAAGAAATTTTAGATATTTTGATGGTCCTGTTTTCTTTTTAATACCATGTACGTGAGATCTCCTGTGCACATCATTGAAGTGTGTGAATGTAATACATTATATTTCTATTCAGTTAATCTCACTGCTGCCAACAAGGGTGCTGAAGCTCTTGGAGTTTGTTGGTTTCTCAGGAAACAAGGTGAGTGCAAAAAAAAAAGTTTGACCCACCAAGAATAATATGAATAATGATGAAATGGATAAATATTTTTACAGTGATAAAACATTTGTTGTAAATTGAATAAAGACATTTTTTGTTCATTCAGATTATAAATAGTACACACAAGGTTATTTGATATTTATCGTTTCTGTAGAGCTGATTTATCAGTACAACCAAGTCATTGAGTATATTTTTGTTTCAGAGATTTGGCCTGAAGGAGTTGGAGCTGGGTAGCAGCTACAGGCACAGTCTCAGGGGACCACTATGTTCTATAATCCTAATTGCTTATCACACTCTAGTCACCTATGTATTAGGTAAATTACTCAATACCACAGTCTTGTCAGGTATAGTAGGTCAGTAAGCAATTGATTTTTACTGGAGGGCCTGGTCCACAGGGATTGTTTATTTTATACCCAGAACAGCAAAATGCCTTTCTTATATTTCACTTTAAATTATCGGTATGCCTTAAAAGCTGAAACATGTAATGACAGATCTTCCCACAAAAGTTTGGATTATGTTTGCAGTCTTATTTTGGCTGTCCATACATATATCATATTGGGTTTTATATGTTTTATATTTTGTTTTTTTATTGTGTTTCATTCCAGGCACAGCAGATGGTGACATCCCCCTTGCTGAAACTGTGCTAACTCCATGCTTACAAAGTTATCCCAGAGGTGCTCTGTTCTTGTTTTTTGCTGGGAGAATTGAAGAAATCAAAGCCAACCTTGATGAGGCCATATTAAGGTTTGAGGAGTCCGTGGAATCTCAGATGGAGTGGAAACAGTTCCATCATCTTTGTTACTGGGAGCTGATGTGGTGTCACAGGTAATACTGGTGTCACAGGGGATACTGGTGTCACAGGGGATACTGGTGATACTGGCGTGGTTACAGTTCTTTGGAGGGCAGATTTTTCATGCATACCTTTTACATGCATTTCTTATCAGGATAATGGAGCATTTAAAGGGATAATAACTCTTCGTTTTGGCCAAAAAATGAATTTTTCTGGAGTAAACAACAATTTTTCCATACTTAACAATGGTTAATGAATCCATTTTTACATTCAAAGTTAGTCCCTGGTTTTTTTCTAAAAAATTTTGGTTTTTTGTTATAATCTCTTAAGAGATTACAACAGAGTATAGCTATCCATGGACGTCACGTGGTCTAAAGACAAGCTCAGATATCAGAATGATAGCTATAACTGTTGTTTTTCTTATACAACAGAATAAATTATTTTTCTATGAGTTGTTCACAATGTTTTTATTGTGGAATATAGATCTCATACGAAGAGTTATTATCCCTTTAACATTTTGACTATTTTCTGCATTAACAAGTGTTAAATGTTTAAGTATTTCTTAAAAGGATTTTAAAATACGAAAGGAAAATTTGAAGGACATGAAGGTACATGTACATATGTGTGTTGTAAAAAAAATCAATTTCTGTTTCAGTTTCAAATGTGACTGGTTAATGGCGATGAAATATGCTGAAAAGCTTTGTCACGAGAGTCGCTGGAGTAAAGCAACTTACACATACCAGAAAGCTTCATTTCTTATGATGTGTGCTGATAAGACAGAGGAAACAATGGAGCACATCAATTATCTTTATGGGTAAGTATAAGAGTGAACTACCAGTATATGGGAGAAAGATTCACTATCATTTTAAATCTTTCTTTTTGGGATAATTTTTTCCAGTAGATGTTCAAAATTTTTAATTCAGTTTTGATAATAGTACGACGTATATATAAAATTGGGTTCAGTCTATCTCCAGGAAATAGATGGCAGGGAATCCTACTGGTGGGGAAGTTTTTGTTTTATATATATATATATATATATATATATATATATATATATATATATATATATATATATATATATATATTTTTTTTTTTTTTTTTTTTCTTATTTTTTTAATTAATTTTTTTACAGTGAAGTTCCCAGACTGCAGCAGAGGATAGCAGGGAAGTCCATACCAATCGAAAAGTTTGCTGTGAAGAAAGCTAAGAGATTTATAGAACAAAAGAATAGGCTTACACTTCCAGCACTGGTAAGAAAATATTCTTGTATACCAACAGCTACCACATTTGTGTCTCTGTGTCTTCACAGAATTTTTGTTATTTTCAATATTAGGTCCAGATTTTTTTCATACATATTATTTATAATGCTAGAAAATGAGAAAAAATCTTTAATAACTTTTAAAAGGTTCTTCAACCTGGTTTTATTGATAATCAGAATGTCCTTGCATCACATTAGAGTCCCATGATTGTCTGTTAAAGGTGTGATTTATTCTGAATCAGGAACTGATTTATGTGTGGAATGGGTTCTCCATCATCGGGAAGAGGACGGACCTGGTAGAACCTATAATATCTGTGATAGAAGCCACAATCAACACTATTCTAGAAAGCAAAGGTGAGACAGGTTGCCATGGTAACAGTAAATATGTATGAATTTGTGAAACAGAGAAACCTTCGTATATATTGTAGAAAAAATTTTTTGATAATCCGAAATTCAAATCATGCTGATTGTTAAAATCATATTTGTTTTGTGGTGAATTATTTGGAGAGATTGTATATAAACCAATACTGTGTTTTATTCCAGAGAGTTTCCAGTATTTCACTGATGACTACTGCCTAGCTCTGCATCTGAAAGGTGTGTGTTTGAAGCACCTGGGCAGAACATTCCAGGCAGAAATATGTTTTAAGGAGGTGTGCGACAGGTGAGAAGAACAGGTTAATATTTCAAATAAAAAATGTAACGATGTTTGTTTTTTGGTTTCAGACAACCCTGGTGTTAAATTACATTGTGTTGTGTTAGCAACACCAGCATCAGCACTCTGACAAAATATTCTTTAAAGATTTACTTTAGAGGTCATATTGTATCTTTTTACCTTCTCAATAAGTACTTCATTTTTTTCACATTTTTGAAATCTAAAATGAATATCTTATTCCTTTTCATAAAAGCATTCTATATGATATTTTGTTTATTAATATAATTTGATCTGTTTGTATTTAGTGAGAAGAAATTGAAATGTGACAACTATTTGGTTCCCTGGGCACACATGGAGCTGGCTCTCCTGTGCATGCAACAGCAGAGACCTGATGAGGCAAAGAAGCTGCTGGACAAAGCAAAGTCAGTATTCATGAAACTTATGATAAGAAATAGATAAATGAATATTATTGCAATGTTTGCACTTACATATACAGGTCAAATGTGTCATTGTTATCTATATGTAGTTATCATAACATCTAATTTTAGAAATGAAAATTCTTGTCATCTTCCCTTCTTCCCCATTTATTTTCATTATTCAAGTCTGATCACATGGTCTACTGTTTAAAGCAGTTTTGCTTGTTTTCTGTTTCTTTTTTTCTTTTGAGTCCTTAACTATGAATTCCTTACACATTTTCTCTCCAGACATTTCAAGGGCTACAGTTTAGAGTCCAGACTGCACTTTCGTATTCACGCAGCCAATATCGAGTTACGGTCGAGCAAAGAAGATGGCGCCAGTGGTCCTGAGGGGTCTGTTGCATCAACACCAGAAGATGAGCTATCCATGGGTGTGGATGAGCTCCGAGATGCTTTACCTGCAGACATGGATAAAGAAAGTAGCATACCTATTGAAACTACTTTATAACATACCCATTTTAGAATAAATCCTGTCAAAAAAATAAATTCTAGTTGTTCACAGTACTCATAGACATTGCTATCATGATAGCATGGATTCCTGCTGAATTGTTTTTATCACCAAATTATAAGGATTTCAGCATTTATGTCTCCCATCATAAGAATTCCTTGGTTAGTCCCACTGTGCAGCTTCAAGCTTTTGTGCAATCAGCTCTAATAGTGAGTTCTAACTTACATGTAAATACCCGATATATGTGCCTGAGCTTTATGTTAAAACACCATTAGAATCTAATGTGCTAGAGGGTCAATGTAAATGCTCAAGACAGTAGCTGTTATAATTTATCAAATCCTGGTAAACTTTTCGCCTGTGGCAACTAGTTTTGTTAGAGGTGTAACTATTATTTAAGTCCCACTTTAATTCTCTTTTTATTAAGGCATTCTAGCTACATGGAGCAGTTTCTTTCATGATTTTTTCATGATATTGAATATTCTTATTATGGAATCGAGATAAGTAGAATGATATAAATGCATTTTATATTTTATTGTTACCTATTGATTCACACAAGCTCTCAAAATTTCAGTGTAAAGAAATGGAATAGTAAAACATTGAGGTGCATTGAGCAAATATTTAATGTTACTGAAAAGTGGTTGTTTGCCATATTTTTACACCAAGGTCTAAACTGGTCTTATCAACCAATTAAAGAGATGTTAATAAAAGCTAAAAACTTTCAAAGACAACTGTATACACTTAGGTAAAAGTGCTGAAAAGTTGGAGATATAATGTATTTAGTACACATCAGATTTGTATTTTTATATTATTGAATACTTCAGTAAATTAAAAAAACCTTGTTATACGTGCTGAAGAGCATACCTCATTTACAACAGTTTATTCAAAAACACATATTTGAGAAATCCCCAGTGCTAAGCAATGTTCAACAGATAAGAGTCAAATGGGAATTGTTGGAGATAGCACAGTCTCACAGCTTAGCATTTTTCTAGTCTCATATGATGCCACACAGTGCCAACAGTCTTAAAGATTTCTAATGGCTCCGTTTAGTAAATTAATGTAGCCACATTTTTCCGACATTAGTACAGTTCTTCGATCACCACTGAATTCATGGATTTTGTCTAGTTACTTTTGATGCTTCAGCACACCTCATTATTTCAAGATATTATGATTTTTTGTTTAACATTTAAAGTCCTATCCCATTTTTGCTGTGATTCAGTAGTTCATGGTTAGAATAGTAGAAAGTTTATTTCAGCAGGCTGATATATAAAGTATGTGTTTGTGTTCATTTATTTTTAGTGATTGCAATATGATGTGAAGTATGTTTTCTGTACAACAAATAATGTCTCTTAGCCTGACTAAACTCATAGTAGACACCTTCAGGGTTATTCTTCTACTTATTTTGTGTACTCTATTTATTATTTATTACTGGAAAATATTTTGCATGCTCAGTACTAGATTTTGATTTTGGGGCCCATCCCCTCAAAATTTTTTCATGGCAGATGACAGAATAAAAGTCACGTGATCTTGAAATATGTTTGCTGTTTTTAATCAGTATCTTAAATTATACAGTAAATAAGCTGTGTTAATAAAATTGAATATAATTTGAAATTATTAACAAATTGGATAATTATGAGACAATTTACACCCCCTTGACAAATCAAGGGTTCGTGTAAACCACTCACTCATCCTAAGTGTAAGGGAGAGACATCACAGACACCAAAATGTTGTAGAGGGCTGGTGAACTTACCAAAGTTTAGAGCAGAAGATTTACAGTCACTTCAATAGCAAACTGGCACAAGAAATGGGAATGCGAATAGCAAAGCAAAAGTAACACTGGTGTCAGGAAAAACTTTTAAACCATAATCTCTCTGAAAAACGATAAATCTTCACATGCCAGATAAAATGCACATGTTAAATATTGCTCAGTCTGATATTTGCTTCCATTGGTTTGAAACACACCCAACCTACTGACTTCACTGCATAGAAATAAACTAAACAGTCATCACATTACTGATGTGTCTGTACCAACTCCCTGAAGGAACAAATATACATATAACTTTTACATTTTAGATCTTTTGATTCAGTCTCGCTACAGCACGAAATCTGGTTTCAATGATTCACTGTAGTTAAGGTTGGTTTATCTTCCTCAATCTATATCTATGAGCTCTGTCTCAAATATAAGAGTTGCACCTGAAATGAGGAATGCCTTCATGTTAATACAAGAGAGCAATAATTATAAAATGTCAATTCTAATAAAACTAATTAAACATCCTGTAATTAGGATGAATGATGTTAAATAAAAATACAGATTTTATAAAAGATTCTAATAATATACGCACGTATAAGTCGTAGAAAAAAGGTACAGTGAAAACGTTTCCATCTCTTAAAAAGTAAATATGAAAATGTGCATTTACTGTAGATATATTAAATCAACTTTGAACTAGTTCTCATTATTCTGATTTAAACATTACACAAAACAAAACCAATGTATAAATTCTAAGTTACAACAGTTTCTTCAAACAACAGCTAAAACCTGATGACAGTGTCTGGTCAAACATTAAGATATTCCTGGCAAGTGAAAATAAGTATGAATTTAAGCAGTTGCTTGAAGAAACCATTACTGTAACTCTGAAGACACTCATTGCGAAGATGTGGAGATCTCAACTTGCCTCCTGGTATTTTAGGTGGAAAGCCTTGGTCGCCGTATCCTTTGTCAGGAGGAATGGTCAATTTCCTCTTCTCTCCAATGCACATGCCTTTGATGCCAATGTCCCAACCTTTTATAACTTGACCTTTTCCAATAGTGAAAGCAAATGGACTAGAACAAAATAATTTTTTTTCTTTAAAAGAAAGAAATTAGGAAAAGAAAACATGGACATTATTGCATTACAGTCACTGTTTAACATGTGAAGAAAATATTTGTGAAATACTGTGAAGTAATGGTACTTTGCCAATAAATTTCAGTGGTTTAAGAAAATTTACTTTTGTTTGAAATGAAAATTAACACGTATAAAAAATTTAAAAACTGTGAGTACATGTTACTATTGGCAACACCAACTACTAGTAGCACTAGTATATAGCACCTAGCTGGTATAAGACTGGGTGGGGGCAAAGATATTTTATGTAAAAATTGATTGATGGATAAAAAATTAACTGCCATACCTGTTTCTACTATAGCTAGAATCAAATTCTGTCCCATCCTCTAACGTGCCTCTGTCTAAGAAAACAGAACAACATCATTATACGGTTACTAAAATCTCACCTATTTTAATAATAAAACAGTGTTAAAACAATGTTAGTTAGTCATTCAGTATACGAAATTCCCTGCTATTCATTAAATTAAAATCACAATTTAAACAGTGCTGATGAAAAAAAAACTTGTTACAGTAAATGACACAATGAACTGAAAAACACGGCAAAAAAATCAATATAGGCTGTGTATATGGGCATTTTTTACAATCCTGGGCTCCTTTTTTTCCCACCAAGGGTCAAAAATAGAAGTCATTATTGTGTTGAAATTTGTACTTTTATAAGAATAAGAAATGACAATCCCGAGATAAAACCTTGTGTATGTATAAAGATATGATTATTTGAATTTTGAAAATCATTTTTTTAATTTTCATAAGCTAAACCTTGATGTGTGTGACTTTTATGATAATTTAAGGTATTGATCTCCAAAGAACCACTAAGTTTTACTCAGAGAGTATTGCTCTTTTATGTATTTGCAAAAAAATGGATGAAAATATCCAAAATTTGACGAATCAATGATATTTTGTCATTTTCCTGTTTCAGTATTAAATGTGACTCCATGAAGTTTTTGATTCTGAGATATTCTGAGGACTTCTGTACTTCACTTTACCTTGCATTAGTTCTTTATGTTATGCTTCATGATTGTGTAAAATATTATTTTGCACGGACATGTGTGCTAATTGCAGTGTCATGTTAAAACTAGAGGATCAGAGAGGCGATACCGCCTCCTGTTATAGTACCACCAGCTGGAGTAAGCGCATTCGTATGGAAAACCAAAAAAACGGGTCACCACCACCACCACCAGTGTTGAGCTTGACAAGCTCTATAAAATGCAATAAACAAGAGCTCTCAAAATATGTAAAAAGAAGTGAAAAAACAGCATAACTGTAAAAATAGTCTGATCAAGCTTATTTTCGAATTAAGCTGTATTTTTATAATATTGATCACTCCTGTGATTTTCAAGACAGTAGACATATGGGTTTTCCTTGTAATGTGTTATCAGCGTTGCATATATGTTGAATAAAAAGAAAACCCAGGAGAAACACTGGGCATATCTCTGCCAGATTTGAAGATATGAGGGGCAGAAAATATGCAAAGTGCAGTTCATGGTAAAAAAGTAGGTCAAAGGTCAAATTCAAGGTCACAGTAAGATTGCCAAAATGTGAGTTCTTATTCAAGTTAAATAGTAACTATGGTCATATCTCTGCCAGTTTTCAAGATATAAGGGCTAGAAGATTTGCAAAGTTCAGTTCATGGTGAAAAGTAGGTCAAAGGTCAATTTCAAAGTCACCGTTAATTGGCATTATGTCTTCTTATTCAAGTTCAATAGTAACTATGTGCATTTCTTTGTCAATTTTGGAAATATAAGAGCTAGAAGATTTGCAAAGTTCAGTTCATGGTGAAAAGTAGGTCAAAGGTCAATTTCAAGGTCACAGTAAGATTGCCAGTATATGGCTTCCTATTTAAGTTCAATAGTAAATATGGGCGTATCCCTGCCAGTTTTCGAGATATAAGAGACAGCAAATTTGCAAAGTTCAGTTTATGGTGAAAAGTAGGTCAAAGGTCACTTTCAAGGTCACAATAAGATTGCCAGTATATGAATTCCTATTCAAGTTCAATAGTAAATATGGACGTATCTCTGCTAATTTTGGAGTATTTCACATCTTATTTTCACCACTACATGTAAGTCTTGCAACGTTGTACTTTTTGATATAGCGCAACTCCTAAACCGTATTAAAAACAAAAAAAAAACTGACACCACTGCCAGTATTGGCATTGACAAGCTCTACAAAATGCAACAAACAAGACGTCTCTAGCATTTATGGTTCCAGAATAAGAGAGTTTTCAGTTTCAGCATCTAATGGCTGCTTCTCCCGTGAAAATGCACCAATTGACCCCAAACTCCCAAAGATGAAAGGAGTCCCTAATTGTAACCCCTCACTATGATATGAGAGCTTAGGTCTGTGTAGTTTCTGAAAATTGGCAAAAACAAATATTTTTTTGCAGAAAATTCCCATTTTTAGAAAATTTTGGCCTGTTTGACCTTGAAATAAAGGTCAAAAGTCAAATCCAAGGGCATATTTGGAATCTCTACATATGACTTTCGGTCAAGCTTCTGTAGAATTTTTTCGCATAGTTCCTTTAGTTTGGGAGATATTTAGCATTGAATTTTCAAAAATTTTGACAAGGGTGCGTTTGAACGAGCACCATGCCCAGGCCAATGCACCAACTGAGACAAAAAAATCAGGGGGTTCAAGTTGAGATTATATGTGACCTAAATCCAAGAGATGGGGACAAAGGTCCTTGCGGTCTAGGAGGAGAAGCGGTAACGGTGACTTGTATCCCACGGCATCCTGTGGAGCCGGCGGAGCTGCAGGAGCCGGCGGGGCCGCAGGAGCCGGCGGAGCTGTACGAGACGGGTCGGGACTAAAACCATGAGTACCGCCAGCGTACACGCTGGTGGTACTAATAAATGTCCTTTCCAAAACATCCCTGTTTCGGAAAGGACATTTTTTTTTAACATTTATGATATTGTTTTAATATATTGTAGTATTTGAGTTTAGAAGTTTTAGGTAAAGTCTATGAATAGCTGGGCAAAATAGGTAGAAGCTGAACTAAAATTGAAGTCTTTTTATTACATTTTGTGCTTGTTTTGTCTATTCTGTACTAGTAATTCATTACTGGAATTTTATTTTTATTAAATATTGATTCTGAGATATATTCCAGGTATTCTTTACGCCATTATACCTTATTCCAGTTTCTTTTGTTACTTTTCATAGCTGTATAAAATATTATTTGACAATGTCAGATTTACCAACAGTAAAGACATGTTTAAAAATATGTCCTTTTAGACATGTCCTTGTTTCAATGTCAAACACTGTTTTAATTTATTTCAGATTGCTTTTTATTTCATATGACTAAAACGGGAAAATTTTTTGGTCATTTTTCGGGCTTTGCTTTAGCATAACTTTGGACTCGGTGGTGATATTTGGTTTCTATTTTCAGTGTTTATCTTCACTTACACCATTCTCTAACATAGTGATAAAAGAATTCTTTGATCATATGTATGTAATTTGTTAATTAGCAATATGTGGGATAATCTGAAAAGTGCCCAGGATTGTAAAAATGCCCATATATCCTTAGAAGTTGCAATGCAATAGGCAGTGAAGGCGCGCAGGGAACGTTAATCTAGTAAAGAACCACCTATACTTACAATGGATTTTAAGTTGATCTCCGTCCTGTACAGAAAAATCGCACGTTTCGGGAATTTTTAGCCTTTCTACTTTGACTCCATCTACTTCAAAAACCTCAATTTCTCCACATACACCCAAAACCAACAAATAAAATATGTAAACAAAAACGCACATTGCGAACCTGCAGGAAGAGCCCATATTGATTGGATTGCTAGGTTTAACGATAGAGGGAGCTGACATGCACTTGTACAGCACAACTTACAAGAGGTGCAAAACAACAATAAGCAGGAAGGTTATTTCGTTACATGACTTTTATGTGCTGAAATGAAGTGTAAAAGTGATTTGAAAATTCTTACACAAATTAGTTAAGTGTGAAATTGTATGTTTCCACACGTACTGCAATAACGTTGATGATACTGTATCTAAGGTAAACAACCGCCAATGCATGCTGCACTGTGGTTAATTCGTGAACTGTAGTTGAAAATTCTGTTTGTGGTGTACAGTTATCTCATGCTAAACGTTATTCTTGCTAAACGAACCTTCGCAAACAGTAACAGTTCCACTTAATATGTGCCTTTTTACGGGTTAAGAAAACCAAGAAGTTCTTGAGAAAACGTTCTGTATCAAGTACTACAGATAGCACATTAATTGCAGGGGCTAGTGTTTATGTTTGGGGGTTGGTCGGAATGGAAATTAACCAAAATACCAGTACTTGAATATATATGTATCATTACCAGTAATTTCTTGTTGAAACCAAATGTAGTTCAATCCCAGTTTGTACAGTAGTCCGACTAGAGAGACCATGCAGTTTCAAAATAAGACATTTTGACCACGTACAGGGGTATACAGTATATGATATACTAACTGTAATGTCTTTTATAATAAAATTCTATTTTAAAACTTTCATGGGAATATATATACAGTAGACTGTAAGCTTCACATTTAATTATTACAATGTACTTGCAATTTTTTCATTAAAAATTACAGATGGCAACAGAAGAGCAAGAACAGATCCTGGAAATATTCCGAGGGAAAGACCTGATATCAAGACAGAATCTCAAAGTGAAAGCAGATGAAGCATTGCAGTGCCGAGTAGTTGGTTTATATTTCTCAGCACACTGGTGTCCACCTTGCAGAATGTTCACTCCCAAGCTGGCAGAAATATATGCAGAACTGAAACGCAGGAACGCTCCCTTTGAAGTTGTGTATCTCTCTTGTGATCAGAGTGAAGATCAAATGCAGATGTACATGAAGGAATCTCATGGAGATTGGCTGGCTTTGCCTTTTGGCAATCCATTAATTGAGTAGGTTCTTTTTCAAATTTCTTCATTAAATGCATTGTGCTTGTGGATTTTAATATATCATATGAAACATTCGACAATTACATGTACAAAGACATTAAAGTTACTTGTTGCAGTTGTTTAAGTTGAATTCCCATAAGTAAGTCAAAAGTTGTAAAATGCATGTTCAATAGATCATTTCAGAATGAAATGGTTGGATGATGAACTCAAATAAAAATATATGTAATCTAATTCAACATGAAATTTTATTATATGTTTTATTTAAGACAGATCTTATGTTTTACGATAGACAGTAGATTTAACCATTTAAACATTGTCATGTTGTAAATGCTGGAATTGTTAGCTTTTTGAAGTTAAAACAGTAAAACCATATTTTCAAGTAATCTGTTTGATTATCCTGTTGACTATCTCCCAGTAGAGAGCTGAAAACCAAGTACAAGGTCAATGCTGTCCCCAAGCTGATTATCCTCAAGCCAGACGGAGAGGTTGTCACAGAGAGAGGACGGGCAGAGGTGGAAGAAAAAGGGGTGGCAGGTTTCAGGAACTGGGCTACTATAGCACACACAGGGGAGGTATTACCTAAACACCTTATCAAAAGTACAAGTACAGATGAGGACAAGGAAGAGACAGAAAGTGGTTCATAACTACATCCAATTTTAAGAAATCCTTGCAATAAATGTGGCTGAAGGAAAGAGGCAGGAGATATTAAGAGTATATGTAACAGGCCCGCATCGCCTGGGAGGGGGATGTTCGAATGAACCATATTTATTCCCAGGAAAAGGTCTTTTCGGGGTAAAATTTGTTCTAGGCTCATAAAGATTTCACAGAAAAAGAGCCCCCCTTTGAAATTGCTTTTCATGGGCCCGTGTACTGATAACAAAACCTTGATGAGTGCTTGCATCAGCCAATTACTCTCTATCTACTTGTATATACATTTATATTTGTGTGTACTTGTAGTACAAATGTACATGAACTCCAGAATGTAAATGTGGTTTTAACGAGTCATCAAGTTTTGTTGTTTAGCACCAGGACCTAACCTGTAGGTATATTTAGAAGGGGTTTTAAGGGGATCTGTTCAAAAGAACTGCCCCTTTGGTCAGAAAAGGTCCACTCAGAGTCAAAATTTTATCAAGGTTCTATGTCATTTCTCATGTTCGGACAACTCTTTCTACATATATTATAATTGGTTGAAAAGGACCACTTTTCAGAAAAAAGAAAAAAGCCCCCCCTCCTTTAAAATGGTCGTTTACAGGCCTGAGGACCTCTGTCATATTTAAAATATAAAAGGCTCATTAGCAGGAAAGCCACCTTGCATCTGAAGGTCTTTTATAGGGTTCTGTCATTTTATCAGAGACTCATTGACAAATGCAAAAAAACGAACAGATATGGTGTCTATAGACAGAACAAAAACAGAATGCCATTTAAAGTGACCATTTAAATGGTTTAAAAACCCTCATATCATGGAGATGCTCTTGCTCATTTCAACATCCAGCCAGTTCATGAGCCAAGACTTCTAGAACCTGGGATATCTGAAGTCTCATTTCATCCCATCATATTGGTACATGTTTCTATTGAAAGTAAAACAGAGAAACACAAATTTTGTAAACATTTATTTAATGAGCTCAAACAAGCTTATATATATTTATATTATTTTACATCTATTCAATCTTGTACATGATACATGTAGCTGTATTCAAAAAAATATAATGTAGATTTGTGTTTCTGCATACTTTTCAAATATCACTTACTAGTACATGGTCTTTCTAAGTTTTTCTTTGGATATTTAAAAAACAAAACAAAATGGACAGGTACCAACTAAGACAATTTTAATTTTATTCACCTCATTACAGTAAACAAAGTGGGAACAGATAAAAACTGAAGGTTTATGCAATAATTTTTTAATGAAAAATAAATAAATAAATTTTATTAAATGAAAGCTTTATGATGGGAAATGTTTCATCTTCCATTTATTTATAAAATACTTTAAATCAAGTCTAATCTAAATGCTGGTATCTTTTTTTTAAAGCATGACATATACACTGTAAGTGTAAATATAGCATAACAAAATACAAAAAGTCTGATCAAACAATTATCAATGCAATAGGATTGAGCACATTCGTCATCCTTGTGGACCATATCAAAGTACATCTGTCTTGTCTCAGTCACTGGCCAGAGGAGTTGCATGCCATAGCATCAGGCTAACCCACCATTACCTGGTTTCAGGTGTAGCCGTCATATATCTCTGCCAGTGATGTCAACCTCAAGACGTAATTCAAGATTGTCCACTGGGATAAAACTGCTGTTTTTTTTCTTTTTTTTTTAATATAAATGTTTCTTTTCATTTATTGAAAAAAAAAAATGATTATGGGATGATATTTTTGGTACTCAGTCTCTGGAAGTCATGGATGGCTTCTTTGGAATCTTTTTCTAAAAGTATTCATCAAAATCTTTCTCCACTGTCTGAAATTTTAAAGTCATATATCACAGAAAGTGCTCTACAAACCCCAACAACACTGTTTCAGCACTAGCTAAACCAACTACTTAAAACTATATTTTAGAAATATAAATAAAAACAATATTCTAAACATAAACAAAACTTACCAATTTAAAAGCTTCACTGACATCACTGAATTTCAACCTAAATTAGCTCTTCCTTTTCGAAACCAAAACTTGATCAACAATAATGATGCGAGTGGCTTTAGTTGTGTGAATGATCACATTATTTATCATAACTTACAAAAGGTTCTGTGTTAGGAGCATATCTTTTCACTGGCTGGCCTTTCTTATCCACTAGAAATTTGGTAAAATTCCACTTGATTGCACTGAAAAAAGTAAAAATATTTAAAATATAACTTTTAACAAGCCAAATAAAGCCAACATACAACAGATGTATCACAGAAACTCCAAAAATGTCTCATAACAAACAACGGACCATGCCACCAACTTCATACATGTATGTAATTTTATTCATTAAAACACACACAAATGCAAACAGTTCACCCACTTCACACGACAAAAAGAGCCTACTATTAGGTCCCATTCCCAAAGACACAAACAGTCTATAAAGATATCCAACAGTAAGTGCAGTACAGAAGAGTTGCTCCGATCTATGGGAATGGGTTCTTAGATTTAAATGCTTTTTTTTTTGTATTCATACTCAATCAGAGTTCCTCCTTGTTTGTGCTTGAGATACTTCCACAGTGGATCTGCGTCACCCCCATTGACTTTGATCTTGGAAAACATGTCAAACTGAACGTCAAATTTTTCAACAAACTTCTTGATCTCTGCTTCAGTACCTGGTTCCTTGAAATAAAAAAAAAAAAAAGAAGTTACTCTCAATTTTTCTTATATAAAGAAAAGTATTACAGGAAAGAATTAGAATTCATTTCAAATCATCATTTGCCAAATATCTGATACATGTATCACATTTATTCAAGACCTGTGCAAAACCATTCATTTCAGTGCTGATAATATATAACAGAATCTGATTCATTACAGAACTGAAGATAATTATTGACACATTCTCTAATCAACTACATGTAAAATATTTAATTAGAATTACACCTAATGTATCAGAATTACATACTATAATCTATTTTGTTTATATTAAATTAGCAAGAATAAACAGCACAATTATAATCTCCAGAATGTATACAATACCTATCAATATAAATTAATACTGAATATCACTTGACATGTTTGTCATCCTTACCTGCCCACCAAACTGGTTGCAGGGGAACCCCAGGATGCGAAGACCCTTCGACTCAGCATATTTGGCATGCAGACTTTGCAGCTGAGTGTAGTTCTTCGCGGTGAAACCTCATTGAGAGGCTACATTAACTATAAGAACCACATGGTCCCTGTAAGTATAATATACATGAACCTTAACTATTCCTACTAACTTTTACCCAATATTGATCACAGAAAAAAAAGGACAAATGATGAGTCAGTTTCCAAAAACCAAAATTGTTCCAAAGTTCCACTGGTCTGAAAATTCAACATACAAAGAGTTCAATTGTCTAACAGCTCTCAAGGTGCACTATGAAGCTATCGTACTAGGTAATTTAATTAAGACTAACTTTACAGGGACTCTCACTGAATGCAATCTGATTAAAAGATTAACATGCACCCTCCATNATACACTGTAAGTATAGCATAACAAAATACAAAATGTGTGAACAAACAATTATCAATGCAATACAATTGAGCAGGTCAGTAATCCTTGTGGACCCTGTCAAAGTACATCTGTTTTGTCTCAGTCACTGGCCAGAGGAGTTGCATGCCATAGCATCAGGCTAACCCACCATTACCTGGTTTCAGGTGTAGCCGTCATATATCTCTTCCAATGACGTCAACCTCGAGACGTAATTCAAGATTGTCCACTGGGATAAAAATGTTTTTTTTTTTCTTCTTCTTTTTTTTAATATGAATGTTTCTTTTCATTTATTGAAAAAAAACTGATTATGGGATGATATTTTTGGTACTCAGTCTCTGGAAGTCATGGATGGCTTCTTTGGAATCTTTTTCTAAAAGTATTCATCAAAATCTTTCTCCACTGTCTGAAATTTTAAAGTCATATATTACAGAAGGTGCTCTACAAACCCCACCAACACTATTCCAGCATATGCTAGCTACATGTACATGCACTATTTAAACCAACTGTTTTAAACTATATTTTAGAAATATAAATAAAAACAATATTCTAAACATAAACAAAACATACCAATTTAAAAGCTTCACTGACATCACTGAATTTCAACCTAAATTAGCTCTTCCTTTTCAAAACCAAAACTTGATCAACAATAATGATGCGAGTGGCTTTAGTTGTGTGAATGATCACATTATTTATCATAACTTACAAAAGGTTCTGTGTTAGGAGCATATCTTTTCACTGGCTGGCCTTTCTTATCCACTAGAAATTTGGTAAAATTCCACTTGATTGCACTGAAAAAAGTAAAAATATTTAAAATATAACTTTTAACAAGCCAAATAAAGCCAACATACATGTACAACAGATGTATCACAGAAACTCCAAAAATGTCTCATAACAAACAACGGACTCTACCACCAACTTCATACATGTATGTAATTTTATTCATTAAAACACACACAAATGCAAACAGTTCACCCACTTCACACGACAAAAACAGCCTACTATTAGGTCCCATTCCCAAAGACACAAACAGTCTATAAAGATATCCAACAGTAAGTGGAGTACAGAAGAGTTGCTCCGATCTATGGGAATGGGGTCTTAGATTTAAATGTTTTTTTTTTCATTCATACTCAATCAGAGTTCCTCCTTGCTTGTGCTTGAGATACTTCCAGAGTGGATCTGCATCACCCCCATTTACTTTGATCTTGGAAAACATGTCAAACTGAACGTCAAATTTTTCAACAAACTTCTTGATCTCTGCTTCAGTACCTGGTTCCTTGAAAAAAAAAAAAGAAGTTACTCTCAATTTTTCTTATATAAAGGAAAGTATTACAGGAAAGAATTAGAATTTATTTCAAATCATCATTTGCCAAATATCTGATACATTCATTCAGTGCCAATAATATATTAAAGAATCCGATTCATTACAGAACTGAAGATAATGATTGACACATTCTCTAATCAGCTACATGTAAAATATTTAATTAGAATTACACCTAATGTATCAGAATTACATACTATAATCTATTTTGTTTATATTAAATTAGCAAGAATAAACAGCACAATTATAATCTCCAGAATGTATACAATACCTATCAATATCAATTAATACTGAATATCACTTGACATGTTTGTCATCCTTACCTGCCCACCAAACTGGTTGCAGGGGAACCCCAGGATGCGAAGACCCTTTGACTCAGCATATTTGGCATGCAGACTTTGCAGCTGAGTGTAGTTCTTCGCGGTGAAACCTCACTGAGAGGCTACATTAACTATAAGAACCACATGGTCCCTGTAAGTATAATATACATGAACCTTAACTATTCCTACTAACTTTTACCCAATATTGATCACAGAAAAAAAAGGACAAATGATGAGTCAGTTTCCAAAAACCAAAATTGTTCCAAAGTTCCACTGGTCTGAAAATTCAACATACAAAGAGTTCAATTGTCTAACAGCTCTCAAGGTGCACTATGAAGCTATCGTACTAGGTAATTTAATTAAGACTAACTTTACAGGGACTCTCACTGAATGCAATCTGATTAAAAGATTAACATGCACCCTCCATGCGTTTAGTAGATACAGAAAAGCTGGTGTTTACACAAGAATGTTGAAAACATGGGGAGAACGTTAGTCAGTTAATCTGATTGCAATTTAGCAAGAGTCTCAATCAATGATTCCTTAGCCAATAAACCTTTGGACCAATGAACGTCCAAACCTATTAATCTTCCCATCTATCTTGACACACCCACATGCTAAATAAAATGCACTCTACAGTACTGACTGTACCGTGTACTTACTTATATTTTTCAAGGGAAACGTCATTCCCATCTATGTCTTTGACAGTAAACTCGTATATGGAGCCTGCCTTCTTCCACCAATCTTTCTCTTTAGCATCAGCCTGTGAATCAAATACTCATGTTTAGATTAATTTACATATCATCAAAATCTACGCTCTATAATATAACAATAACAGCTGATC
>NW_019775325.1:231062-256588 GCF_001039355.2 Lingula anatina
TTTGACTGTGTAACATATCACTGTCCGGAGGCTATCATTTTCTTTAATATCTTATCTTAAAGTTTATACTGACATCAAACTGTTGATATGGTTTTCTGGGGGTGTTCCTTTCTTTTGAATGGCATCTTATGTCAGATTTAATATTATTGACCAAAATATCTCACAACAGAAGACTGGATGTTATTATCACTCAGTGACATACTGTTTTAATGACTCAAGCCAAAAAAAAATTAATCAGCACTCAAAAATAACAATGACAAAAAAATATTCCATATTAAGTGGTAACCCTGTAATCATAATTTCTTCAAGCAAGACATCAATCCTGTGCAGTACCTGAAGCTAACACTAACGTTAGGTTTATATAATTTTATTTATATTTTTAATTGGCAGGGCTTTTCCAACAAAGGTTTCCTTTTGATTTGACATTCTGTATGTATCTTGTTTATATGGTTTTGATATTCATCTCATGACGTGGTCCTAAACACCAATATTAATGTAAACGTACACCTAATGTTCCCAGTAAAAATATACGTAATAAAATATAAATAAAAAATGATCATAACTCAATATTTGTTTCACAATCAGATACGAATTACACCTCTGGCTTATGTAAAATGTAGGCTTAAATTACATATTCAGAACCATGACATTTAGAAAAAGTTTTGATAAAAAGGTGGAAGCAACTTTCATTTCAGATAAGTTACACTGCTGAAATTTATGAAAAAATCTATTTAAATCTGATATTCAGGACTTCCACTACCTGCCAAAAAAGTCCCTGATTTTAAATCACAATGTTGTGCTGTATAACGGAACACCGTGCAGTCTTTGGGTACTGTTTTTTTTTATTCAAGGACACAAGAAATATTTGTTAACGCACAAGTGACAAAAATACTAAGCTTATATCGCATATTTAAAAAAATGCCAAATTCTGTCTAAATGTCACGTCTAACCCGTATTCTGTTTACCTTGTAACGTGGTGCTTTTCATAAATTTCCCTGTATGTGAACAATGGGGGCACTGATTAAATACACGACGCAATCTATATCTACATATGGTGTAAGAACGCAAGCTGGAAGAAATTAAAAATAAAAACAATAATATTGCAGAAATATATTTCTGTCACCGATCACAATTACATAATTAACTCAAGCAAAAATGGACGTTTTATTCATTTCTGATACAATTTCAATTTCGTCAGGCACCACACCCCGTCAACAAGTTTCCTGTAGCAGACACCAAAGTTGTGCAATTTTATGTACATAGATCTATAATATGTAGAAAGTGTCTGGCGATAGCAAATAATATCAATAAAGTGTCCAGTTAGTAAACTGACAATGTTCTCATGATTTCACCTTATGTTTTGTGCTTTGTAACAAGAAACTGTGGAGCCTAAAATAAATCATTTTGTTATCATTTTTTATTCAAGTCAAAGAAGAAAATCTGATTACATGAACACGCGAAGTAAGAATAATAAACACGTCCATATCTTTTAATGTCTAATGATTTTCAGATCCATAGAAAAAGATTGACTGGTTGCCTTTCTGGTCGAAATTATAATGATAGCAACCAAATAAGAACTCTTCCAAGCTAATGATGCCATCTTTATCCCGGTCAGTGTCGTTCATAGGTACTTCTGTTGGCAAGGTGTTACGGAATATTGTTAAAAAGTTGAAATACTCATCAGCGGACATTTCATTGTCGCAGTTAGCATCAAGGATGTTGAACCAGTCAGTCCAGTAATCAAACAGTAGGGCTTCCAACGTTTTATTATGCAGGTCAATTTGGAATGCCCGAAGCCACATTGTTAAATTCATTCCATGCGCCAGATTTAATTTGGTATCAAGCATAAAAGACTGCCATTCCAAGTTCATTAATCCGAATAATGCCTTAGCCCTCCACGAGGGAAGCACTCGAGCCCCCCTTACCGCTATCAAATCAACGAATTCTCCTTTGTCAACCATCCCATCAATGTTGACGTCCAGCATTCACTTTCACTTTCATTTTCCACATTGCAGACGGTTCTTTCTGGAATAGCTTTGTACTTTAATAATATGTTGGGATCAAAAATAGAACAGTAATAGTAATATATGTTAAAATACTGACTAAATTATTCTTTCTACACAGTGCTGCATGCTGTCTACTAGATCATCAAACATGTATTAAAATATCAAATTTTCATGTCTAAGGGCAGTTTTTAAAATGGTGATTGATTCTTATTTCTTATGCGGACTCTAATCATTATTATATACATGCATATAGTATATTTCAAATATCAAGTTTTGTTAGAAAGAAAGGACACATAAAAAGTCATAACTAACCTCTTGACCATCATATCTGATAATGCTGCCATCACAGGAGACAAGGAAAACAATTGGTAACAGAACAATGAGAAGATCCATGATAACGCTGCGAATCTGAAATAAATATTATAGTTATACAAACTACAGGCGTATGTTTTAAGTTAATAAATGATTCAATCCTGGTATCAATAAGGATAGGAAGAAATTCCAAATAACCTTGAAAATGGATTGTTTTAACAATTAAAATCAACTAACTATTTTATTCTTAAATTCTACCCGTTTGCATGTGCTATTTTATATGCCTAGATTACTGAGTTATCACAACAGCCTTATACTGTGTATTATGCAGAAATAGTTATGTCCTAAAATAACACCATACTCACTCTGCCTCAGCTGTCCCTGCATTCATGCGGAGTGGCAATGGAAGGCACCATATCACGTGGTCGTAGAAACAAATTTAGGTATGATAGCAGCCCAAATATCTGATCTTATGATTTTTTTAAAAAATTGTATGTAATGACAAACTGAGATAAATGAACAAAGTCTATATTAATCCGATTTTTAGGACGTCCTACTTTTGTTCTGTTTACCATGTAATCTGATGTAGAACATGGGACCCTTTTCATCAATTTCCTTGTATGTGAACAATGAGAACATTGATTCAAAACACTAACATGATGGATATACCAATGATGTGGGAACATACTAATTTGCAGGGATATTCATTTTGTCACCTGCTCAGAAGTCACTAATGGTAGATCTCAATTATATACATTAACGCGATCAGGAATGTATTTGTTTTTTATTTGTGATATAATTTCATTTTTTCAGGCAGGATACCCCTGCTGCCAATTTCCCATAAAACAGAACTGTTACCCTTGCCGAAAGCATGTTGTGCTGCCTACAGGAGATAATTGCAGTACGCGGTAGACACTCATGCTATTCGACATGTGACCTTCAACGAACACATCGTTATGGAAATTGTGTGTAAATGTGGTCACACTTGGTGGTATCTTCTCATCTTCATCTTCAATGAACATTTCTTAACCTCTGTGGAAATCACAGTGACACATTGCATTTGAAGGGTTACATGTTATAAAGTTGAAGAATGGGTATAAACTATGGATATCTTCACCTCATTTTTGTATGTTCTCTATCATTAATCATGTTAGAGGTGGTATTTGGAATAGAAAGCATTGTTTATAACAATTTGCACCTGTGAGGTGATCATTTGTAAATAAAAACACGTGGCATTGGAGGTGGCGCAATCTTTTGGGCCAATGGTGTTTAAGCAAAATTTGCCTTTGTGGCACAGAGTAAATAAAGATGATGAATTCTACAAAAAATTTCAAACTACCCCTACTTGAATTAAAAAAGACATCATAAGAATATGTAAATTATATCTGGCGATAGTAAACCATATCAGTTAAGTGTTCAGTTGGTAAACAGACAGAGATATGCTTTGTGCTATACGACGTGACATTGTGGAGTCTTACAACATCTTTTTCGTATTGTATTTTATTTAAGGCAAAAAAAAAAAAAAAAAAAAAAAAAAAAAAAAAAAAAAAAAAAAAAAAAAAAAAAAAAAATCTGGCTACGTGTATGCACAAAATAGAATAATATTAAATCCTTCAATGTCTCTCACCGTCTATTGATCTGCAGGTCCATAGAAAAGAATTGGCCTGTAGCTTTGGTCGAAATAATAATTAGGAAAACAATTGAAAAAGAACTCTTCCAAACTAATGACGCCATTTTTATCACGGTCAGTTTTTTTGAAGTGAAATTCTGGGAGCACTGTGTGGTGGAATATTCTTATAAAGTTAAAAAATTCATCAGCGGACATTTCATTGTCGCAGTTTACATCAAGGATGTTGAACCAGGCGGTGCAGTAATCAAACAGAACATCATACAGCGTTTTATTTTGCTGGACAGTTTGGATTACCTGAAGCCACATTGTTAAATTCATCCCATGCGTCAGGTTTGATTTAGTGCCAAGAACCCAAGACTGCCATTCCAAGTTCATTAACCCAAAGAGTGCCTTAGCCCTCCACGAGGGAAGAAATAGAGCGCCCCTATCCGATATCAAATCAACGAACTCCACCTTGTCCACCAATCCATCAATGTTGACGTCCAGCTTTTTGAACCAGGCTTTAAACTTCCAAATCGCAGCAAAATCATCCTAGAAGAACTATATGCTTTTAGAAAATGTTATGATAAAAAAAAGACCAATGGTTTGATATTATTAATATATATTTAACATCTTGACTAATTAACTTCCACATTGTGCTGCTTGTTATCCACTAGATCATTAAATATACATTGAAATATCAAATATGCATGTGTAAGGGAAGTTTTTCCATTTGTGAGTTATTCTTATATCTTATGCGGACTCTAGTCATACATACATGTACATTGTATATGCATGCATATAGTACATTTTAAATCTTGTTAGAAAGAAAGGACACATAAGAAAGTTGTAACTTACCTCTTGGCCATCAGATCTGACAATATCAGTTTCACAGGAGGCAAAGAGTAAAATGGGTAACAGAGGAATGAGCAGATACATGATAACCACTCCGATCTGGAAAAAGTATGATAGTTAAACTAAATGTCGTTACAGATGTATTTTTCAAATTAATCAGTGGTTCAATATAGATAATCCTGATATCAATAGTGACAGAAAGAAACGCCAAATTACCTCGAACATGTATATTTATCAACAGACTGCTTTATTGTTTTATCCTTAAATTCTTCTCTTCTGTATGTGCTTTCTATATGCCTTGCTTACTTTAGTAATGACGACAGTCTATCATGCAAAAACAGTTTCTTCCTAAAGTAACGCAACACTCACTCACCTCAGCTGTTCCTGCTCTCACGCGGATCGAGGATATAACTAACTTAAGATAAAGAGAATTGGGTGACTCCCGATCACGTGGTCATAGAAACAAACCCAGTATGTTGCAATTTAAAATTCATAATCAGAAACAAATAACCCCAATGCATTTTTGTCAATTCAAAAATATGTAATGAAAATTAGAAAAAAAATCAATAGGAACTTGTAACATATTTAGAAACATGTCATTTGAAAGATTTAGACCTAAAGTTGATTGCAATCCACATTTCAGATAAATTACATTACTGAAATAATTGAAAAAGGACTATTTCAATGGGATGTTTAGGAACATGTCCTACCTTTGTTTTGTTTACCGTGTAATCTGATGTAGAGCATGAGACACTTTCATAATTGCCTTGTATGCTGACATTGAGGACATTGGTTAAAAGCACTACACGATAGATCTACCAATGATGTGGGAACATACTAATTTGCACGAATATGCACTTCTGCCACCTGCCAAAAAGTCACTAATGGTAGATTTCATTTACATAATTTACGAAAGGAAGAATGTATTTCTTTTTCATTTGTGATATAATTTCAATTTCTTCAAGCAGGATACCCCTCCTGTCAATTTCCGTTAAAGGAAATGTGTTACCCTTGCTGAAGGCATGTTGTGCCGCCTACAGGAGATAATTGCAGTACGCGGTAGACACATCATTATGCTAATTGTGTGTAAATGTGGTTACATTTGATGGTGTCTTTTTAATTTAATGAGCTTGTCTTTACCTCTGTGGAAATCATAGTGACATATTGCATTTGAGGGGTTCCGTGCTATAAAGTTGAATAAAGGTATAAAATATGTACCGGTATATCTTCACTGCTATTCTGTCTTTTCTGTGCTATTAATCATGTACTGTATGGCACATTAAATAAAAGACACATTGTGTAGACACAATTGCACCTATGAGATGATTACTTGTAATAAAGCACGTGAAATTGGAGGTGGGCCAACCCTTTTGACTAATGATGTGTGCTTATATATGTAGAATGTGTCTGGCGATAGTAAACCATAGGCATTAAGTGTTCAGTTAGTAAACACACAAAGTGTTCATACATTTGTTTTGCGCAACATAGCAAAACACGTGGCATCGTATTTAATTCAAGCCAAAAATCCGTTTATACATCAAAGTAGAAAGATAGGAAAGAAATTGGGTTCCTCTATTCGGCTAATTTTCAGCAGAACCATAGAAAAGGGCAGACTGGTTGGCTTTTTGGTCGTAATAAAAATGAAAACAACCAAATAAGAATTCTTCCAAACTAATGACACCATTTTTATCACGATCAGTGTCATGGAGGGGTACTTCTGATGGCAACGTGTTCCGAAATATTGATATAAAGTTGAAATACTCATCGGTGGACATTTCATTGTTGCAATCAGCGTCTAAGATTTGGAACCAATCAGTACAATATTCCGGTCCTTGTACATTAACAGTGTTATTACGAATGTTTCTTTGGTATGCCTCCCAAAACATTTTGAAATTTATCACTTGGTCCATGTCAGTAACCCAAAACAAAAAACTCCAGCTCATCAGTCCAAACACTGCCTTAGCCCTCCACGAGGAAAGCACGCGACGGCTTCTCTCTGCTGTCAAATCAACGAATTCCATTTTGCCTACCATCCCATCATTGTTGGCGTCGAAAATAGTGAACCAAGCTTTAAATTTCCGAAATGCAGTCAATTCACCCTGGATCAAAAATAGAAAATAAGATGTTATCAATATATTTAAAGGGTACTGCAAGGGTTTGTTATCGTTTAGATACCGAAAATAAGGTTTCCCCTGCACTTTATAATTTAATAATGCGTCCAACTTTGTGCTGATTTAAAACAATAAAAAATCCCCTTGAAATGTATGAAATATCGATGTTTTTTCATTGCTATATATAAGCACTCAAAGCTTTTATCGTTAATTCAACACCTTTCTTTTTTAGGTGAGATAGAAATCATATCAGTGAACAAGATTTTATCACAAAAATTGGCATGGTTGATTAAAAGTGTATGGGCTTCAATCCCTTGTCGCCATTTTGGTTTAAATGTTTTTGCATCGGTGTCATATATGCCCCTATTTAGTTTTTCATTTAACAAAAGCATCAATTTGCTTTGCCAACGATAAAATTGGAAGACTTTAAGAAAAATCACTGCCGGGTTTTGGAGTACTAATTGGTTTCATTAAATTGACGTTAACACGCCGTTCATGGGTGAGCGGGCAAAGGAGAAATTGAGAAACCGTTTTTTTTTTCACAATTTTCACACCAAAATCGCAATTATGACGTCCCCCATTAGATGACATGTGTAAATGTTTATTAATTTAATCAGTAAACGCTTACAGTATTCTTTTGTTGCTGACAAAGTAACTCTTTCCACACTGTGAAGCTTGTTACCTGTATATACTGGATTATCAAACGTATATTAAAATATTAAATAGCCATGTATAAGGAGGGTTCAATTATGATTTATTCTTATATCTTATGTGAAGTTTACTCATAAATACGCTTACACTGTAGTGCATTTAAGTTTTGTTAGAAGGAAGGGACATATAAAAAAGTTGTAACTAACCTCTTTGCCATGAGATATGACACTAGTGGTATCACAGGAGGCAAAAAGAACAATGGGCATCAGAAGAATAAACAGATACATGATAACGCTTCCAATCTGAAATAAATATAATAGTAAAACTAGCTGCTACGTATCATGTTAATGATGATTCAAATTGAGTGTCCTGATATCCATAGTGAAAGGAAGAAACACCAAATCACCTCGAAAATGTATATTAATCAACAAACTGTTTTAGTCTTAAGTTCTAATCTTCTGAAAGTGCTTCTTGTTCTATGGGGTAAATTACTTTACCTACCACAACAGCCTTTTCTACTGTACATCATGCAAAAACAGTTATTTCCTAAAATAACGCAATACTCACTGTCCTCAGCTGTTCTGGCTTTCACGCGGATCGAGGATATAGCTTACTTTAAATAAAGAAAATTGGGTGACACCATATTACGTGGTCTTAGAAACAAATGCGGGCATGACGCAAGCAACGATATAAATCCAGTATTAAAGAAGGATAGTTGAGATCAATATCGATTTCTAAGATGCGATATTTTATTTATAGGGCTTTTGATTTGACATTTTGTATGTAGCTTGTTTACTTGTTTTTGATACTCATCTCTCATGTAGTAGTCTAAAAAAACAAAATCACAGTAAATAAAGAGAAAATGACGATCAAAGTAAAATAGATATGTAATTGAATATTAATGAAAACGACTATAATTGATTGTTTGCTTCACTATTAGAAATGAATATCATCAATGGATTTTGTCAAAGGTAATGTATACAGTAACACAGGAAATATATAGGTTAAAAATAACAGGTTTATATTTTATATTTAGAAACATGAATCATGGAAAAATATCAATTTAAAAATGATAACAACTTTCTAACAGAAAAATGTCAATGCTGAAATGTTTTACAAAAAATTTTTTTTGCAATCAAATTAATCATGTAAAGGAGACGTTCTTTCCTTTGTTGTATTTACCATGAAATCTGATCTAGAACAAGAGGGGTTTTTCATTGATTTCCATGTAATTGAAAAATGAGGAACTGATTAAAATTACTAAAGGATTTATTTACCAATGATTTGGGAATAAATTAATTTACAGGGGTATAAACTTCTGCTGCGTGCCCAAAAGCCACCAATTTTAGATCAAAATTTCATAATTAACGAAAGGAAGAAGATATTTATTTTTCATTTCTGATATACTCACACTTTCTTCAAGCAAGTTTTCATGATTATACGTTATGTTTTGTGCTATACGACGTGGCATTTTGGAGTCTTTTTCACATTGTACTTTATTTAAGGCAAAAAATATCTGGCTACATGTTTGCTTAAAATAGAAGAATATTAAATCCTTCAATGCCTCTCATCGTTTATTGATCTGCAGGTCCATAGAAAATCATTGGCCGATAGCTTTCGTCGAAATAATAATTAGTAAAACAATTGAAAAAGAACTCTTCCCAACTAATTGACGCCATTTTTTAATCGCGGTCATTGTTGTTGAAGTGAAATTTTGGGAACAGCTTATAAAGTTGAAAAACTCATCAGCGGACATTACATTGTCGCAGTTAGCGTCAAGGTTGTTGAACCAGTCAGTACAGATATCAAACAGCACGGCATTCAGCGTTTTATTTTGCTGGACAATTTGGATTACCTGAATCCACATTGATATTGATAATTTCTAATTTTCTATTTTCCGGGTAATTGTCTATTTTTCCGGGTAATTGTCATTTTAAATTCACAATCAGACTAACTAACCCCAATTAATTTTTTTGTGAACTCCAATGTATGTTATGACAATTATGACATTTCAAGGGGATTTTTTATTGTTTTAAATCAGCACAAAGTTAGACGCATTATAAAAAAAATAAAGTGCAGGGAAAACCTTATTTTCGGTATCTAAATGATAAAAAACCCTTGCAGTACCCTTTAAATATATTGATAATTTCTAATTTTCTATTTTCCGGGTAATTGTCTATTTTTCCAGGTAATTGTCATTACCCCATAGAACAAGAAGCACTTTCAGAAGATTAGAACTTAAGACTAAAACAGTTTGTTGATTAATATACATTTTCGAGGTGATTTGGTATTTCTTCCTTTCACTATTGATATCAGGATACTCAATTTGAATCATCATTAACATGATACGTAGCAGCTAGTTTTACTATTATATTTATTTCAGATTGGAAGCGTTATCATGTATCTGTTTATTCTTCTGATGCCCATTGTTCTTTTTGCCTCCTGTGATACCACTAGTGTCATATCTCATGGCAAAGAGGTTAGTTACAACTTTTTTATATGTCCCTTCCTTCTAACAAAACTTAAATGCACTACAGTGTAAGCGTATTTATGAGTAAACTTCACATAAGATATAAGAATAAATCATAATTAAACCCTCTTTATACATGGCTATATTTAATATTTTAATATACATTTGATAATCCAGTATATACAGGTAACAAGCTGCACAGTGTGGAAAGAGTTACTTTGTCAGCAACAAAAGAATACTGTGACGTTTATCGTTAGCAAAGCAAAATGATGCTTTTGTTAAATGAAAAACTAAATAGGGGCATATATGTCACCGATGCAAAAACATTTAAACCAAAATGGCGACAAGGGATTGAAGCCCATACACTTTTAATCAACCATGCCAATTTTTGCGATAAAATCTTGTTCACTGATATGATTTCTATCTCACCTAAAAAAGAAAGGTGTTGAATTAACGATAAAAGCTTTGAGTGCTTATATATAACAATGAAAAAAAAACACCGATATTTCATACATTTCAAGGGGATTTTTTATTGTTTTAAATCAGCACAAAGTTAGACGCATTATAAAATAATAAAGTGCAGGGAAAACCTTATTTTCGGTATCTAAATGATAAAAAACCCTTGCAGTACCCTTTAAATATATTGATAATTTCTAATTTTCTATTTTCCGGGTAATTGTCTATTTTTCCGGGTAATTGTCATTTTAAATTCACAATCAGACTAACTAACCCCAATTAATTTTTTTGTGAACTCCAATGTATGTTATGACAATTTCAAAAAAAAAAAAAATAATAAAATAATAATAATAAAAAAATTAAAAAAAAATACGGTTTGCCTAATAGGGAAATATAGAAAGATTTATTGACAAATAAGAAAAGAAAATCCCGTGAAAGCGTGGTCAATGCTGAAAAATACAGAGAGAAAAATATGTTTTAAATCAGTATGAAAAAAAATGGAGATGATTAAACGGTTGAGAGCTCCAAGTCGTAGTCCTCGTCACTGTAAAAGTATGTTTCTCTCTGTCCATATGAGAATCAAGATAAAGCTAGAAAGGTTTCAGGTCCATCCATAGAATTAAACTGCGTCACGAATATGGAATCCCTTTTGTCATAATTTGTCATCCCATTAGTTTTATCTTGTTGTTGCATGCGAAACATATCGACAAAGATACGCATGTGTTTACGAATGATAATACTAGGGAAGGTCCGGTGTGCAATTAACCAAAGTCTGAATCACAAAGGCAATTCGGTTATCAGTCAGTCGTGACATGGAAGTGACACTACGGTCATTGCTTAAACTAATTAGACAACTACGTAAATCCAGTCCTCTACAGGTACATTAGAAACGAGTCAGAGGTATAAACGACTGAGTGGTGAATTATTGTATTCTTACCCTGCATGGATTGTTAGTGTGCCTATTTTATTTCTTTTCAGACATTTAGAAAATTAAGCGCGCATGAATGTATATATTCATTTACATGGCTAGGTCATTTATGATCTGAAAAGGGAGATACAGACCATTTTGTACTTTATAGCGTATGTAATGTCCCACGTTGATTGCAAAAGCACCCCAGAGGCAGAGGTAGCAATAAAAGAAATCCCTAACATCGGTATTGCAACTCTTCCATTCATACTCCACACGCCTGCAGTAATCGTGAGAAAACACAATGGGTTTTCATTTTATACACCAGCAGCGGAAAATGATTACTTAAAAAATCCCTGTTCCTTTGCAGTTATCTGTATGGACACTAGTCAAACTCTGGTTCAGATATGAAAACATGACACATGAAAGGCCACCATAGTGATTTAACTGTTAGAATCTGGAACTTTAGCTGAAACCCACCTGAGACGGATTGGACACTAAAATCTCATAACTATAAGTGGTCTCCCCATCGTTTGTATCAGACACTAGTAATTGATTAGAGTCCGACGTACAATATTTATGGAAAATTAGGCGGACAATATGACCGGATTGCATTCAAGGCATTGGATCTATCACCCAGGCACTGGTTATAAATCTTCCCTTTAAATAATGTAGAAACCGACCACACATGCTCTCATTTAAAATGTCCAGTGGTGGTGGAGGGGTGGGGGTGGGGGGGGAAGAGGGCGTCCTCGTTTTAGTAAATCGAAGCTAACATTATTTGGTACATGACAGACGAGTCGTGCGTATTTTCCAATAGATATACGTCATCAGGACTGTAGCGCTTTACTATGATTGACCCTTTGTCGTGGGTATCCGTGTTCTGTGACGTCACGCCTCTGATTTGTCTTCCCAAATGGCCATAGCATGTTATTTCGTTGACGGCCAGCGGTCTGGGATGAACCTCACAAATCGCACAGATTTACCAGAACACGCAGAACTGCAGTATGTGAACATAGTGTTTAGGTCGATACTAACCCTGTGTATTTGTTTCGGTAATATCATGGTCATAGCTGCCATACAGCGATCACCAGCTCTGAAGAATGTTCCCAATCACTTCATCATGCATCTGGCCATTGCCGACCTCTCTGTTGGTGTGACCATGCCGTTCTATATTGCCTCCACAGCCCAGCCTGCACTCGTGACGAACATATACCTGTGCATTCTGAGGTACGTGTAATTAAGTCTACAGTTTTAACGTAAAGGATAATAGGGGCCTACATGTGCCAAGATTGCCGTCTGTTTAAATGCTTTTAAAGTAACTTTTTTCGGATGCCGTGTAAATTTGTCAGAAAATGACAAGTTAATAACCAATAAGCGTTGCGTAATTTGTCATGTAAAGAAAAGACGGGATATTGGAGAAAGAGCCAAAACAGGAAATCTGGTTCTAGGACATTTAACACAAACGCTCTCTCGCTTAAAATTAATAACGTACTCAAAAAGATGTTATTTCAGATAGGTGAGACAAATACATTATTTTGCCCATCAGTGTTTATAACAATTTCACGATCCAAATCATTTAAAGGTAATTTTTTCGAATGGCGTGCACTTTTGTAATAAAATGTGAAAACATTTAATAAGTTGCTGTAGTACGTTGCCTCATACAAATAAGACAATATTGAGAACCTTTGGGCTATGCTAAATTAAGAACTCAATTTAGGAGACTCTTCACACAATTACGTGCATGTACCCTCCCCCCACCACCACCACCCCCGAATTTCACTCACCTAATACGGGCCATTGATTTGGCACCAAATAGCGTTGGGACGGTTCCACTATGGATTCCCGTTAGTTTGGGCTAGTGCGTAGACAGTAATTTGATCTCAGTTGGATTTGAGGACAGTCCTTATTGGACCTAAATGGAACCAATTATCATTCCCCGTCATGTTTCAAGCTGGGAGTGACGGTTGGGACAGTTTGACAACTCGACTGCCAAATTATAGGTAGGCCTACTGTACGAGACTACCAAACAGCTCTTCTATAGTGGCTTGGCAGACTAACTGTTACCCTGAAGACAGAGATGTCGCTGAAATGTAGTAGATGGCAGACAGTGAAATTAGGCCTACTAAATTGGCATTTTCCACTATATGCACGTTTTAGTAAAGAGCGCATGAATAATCAATTTGAATATTTATTAGGTTAGTCAATCATATACGCCCATTGACCTGCATCCCGAACTCTAGAAGGTTTATCTCACAATCTACCATATCATTATTTCTGACATATTATTTCATGCTGCTTCCAAATAAAATTTTAATTAAAAAAAATATCAAAAGGCTTTATTAATCAAGATAAACAATTTCTCAAATCACATACTTTATTACATATTTTCTTATCCAAGTTTTTATTATACTGCTAACAATGCAAAACAGAAATAAATATAGACTAGTAAACTGAGCGAAAAAATGGCCTAACCCAGGACTAATTGCAAAAAAATTGTAATGATGTTTTTTAGAAAGCTAAATATCCAAATTTTAACATATTAAAAATATATGCATAAACGTTTCTGAAATAAACCTAAGTTCAACGTCGAAATTGAGCCGGTCTGCCCACCGGTATTTCTATTTTAATATAAAAAAAGAAGCCTGGTGCCCACTTTAAACGTCCCAAAGATAATACCATGCTCTCATTCAGCTTTTTTAAAATCTTTTATTCATTTGTAGGTACTGTGGCATAGGAGTAACAGCCATGGCATCAGTTCTGTGTTTACTCTCCATAGCAGTTGACCGGTACACCGCCATCGTCTACCCGTTACGCTACAACGCCATCATGACGCTATCACGTGCACGCCGTCTGACTGTTGTCATATGGGTAATGTCCTTTGTCCTTTATCTCGTTATTCCATGCCTGTGGCACAACGAATGGACGGACATCCCAGACAGAGATTGCTTGTACGTCAAAGTTATGAAACGGGAATATCTAGGAGGCGTCAATAACCCGATGTTCGTGCTGGCCACCGTCTTCATCATGTGTCTGTATGGCAGAATATTCTACATTGCGCACAAACGGGGAAAAGAGGATCCTATAGGTCAATTTGTGCCCAGGAACTCGTTGGAAGTCGATTTGAAAATTGCCAAAATGGCTGCCATCGTTTTGGGTATTTTTGTGCTCTGTTGGTTTCCGTTTGTTGCAATGGTCGGTATTCAGGTCTATGGTGATCTCGTGTACTCAGAACAAATGAATGAGGCCAATAGCTACGTTACTAACCTGCTGTTTGTCAACTCTGCCGTTAATCCTGTGGTTTATGCATTTCGGTCGGAAACTTTCATGACAGAATTCAGAAAACTATTACACATAAAGGCAAAACCTCAATCCAATGTTCAGGCACCGGCGCCTGTAATATTTTCAACTATGAATACAACAGATACAGCGCTGTAAGACATCCAATATGCGGTATCTTTATTTCGAATATAGTTAAAGTCAGTTCGCTAATTACAAATATTTATAAATACATTTGTATATATCGTTACATATTGTAAAGTACATTGACATTTTTCTCTTTAGTCAAGAGCACCGATTGTGAGAGCTAAACTGTACATGACAGTTGCAATAGCCTATCGGCATGCACATACCTAAGACCCCATTTCCAGACATTAGATCGATCTACTTTAGATCGACCTAACTCCCTGGGGGTTCCCTTACAGCTTGCAGTAGGCGGGACGGACATTTAAGCCGGATTATCTGACAGTAATCTAGTGAGACTCCCCGCGGGGATAGATCGATCTAAAAGCTCTGGGAATACAGCCTAAGATTAATGACATTTTAATGTAGTCTTATTGTCCAATGCGTCGTGTCCATTAATGTTTACATGAGCGTTAATCTTAATCTGTCATTTGCCGTCGCTGTCTCTCTAAAACTGGTCACGGACACTCACTTTATAGTCTAAGAAGGCCTGTCCAAGGCATGATAGGGTATAAAGAACAATGGGTGAAAGTTAACGGAGAGATAGTAAGATAGTTATGTACTTTTAGTGCTTTTAAGGAGTCTACTTGAATAATCACTGGTAGCAACCCGTTGTATTTATTCCATATTTTCATACGACCCAGTAGTTTCAACATTAATTGTAATTTATCACTGTACGAGTTGTGGAATAAAGAAAACACGACAAAAATCGGTTTCGTCACAAGCTTGAAAAGTGTCAAATAAACTTGAGGGCGTGAAACCAAATAGTGGCAGCATTTACCTTTATCTTCTTATCTCAACTACCGTTTGTCACAGAAAAAGCTAAACTTACTTTTTCATTGCCCAAATGATTCGATTATAGTAGGTATGGCAGCCCACATGCCTGTCAACATTGGGGTTCGGCATTGTTTGACATTCACGGTCAATTTTGGGAAATGTAAGTCATTACAAAGATAACTCATGGGACTTGACTTCCATGTGCGATTAATGTTCAGAACATCACATCAATTATTATTTTTTTTTTATTTTAACGAACACATCTATCTCCACATAATTGTGGATAAATGGTTTTCCGGAAGGCGTTGCAATAATAAATGTGATCGTAAAATGTTAGCAAAGTTATATATAGATTTAAAAAAAAAATTTTAAAAGCAGACCAAATAGCCTGTCACCATTTGGTTCAAGTTGAATCAATAGCATGGCTTGTTAGATAGTAGCTTCTTATTCATTTTGGCCAAATGTTGATCTTACTTCAAATTTTTTGAAAGCTTTTCCTGTTCTTTTAATTCTTCATTATTTTGACTGTAAAGAAATATTAAAGCAAGGTGGACGCAGTGCATTGGAACCCAACAGTCATAAGATATGGGCGGGTATCAGTTGAATCGTACGACATGGATACGGCGCGTGAAACTTTAACTCCACAGTTAATGTGCGTTTATTAAGCAAGGGTGGTATCTCCAGGATGATGTAAGGTTCATCAAGAAGGTCCAAGCAACTGAAAGTAAATTAAGTAATTTCAATTTCACAAATTGCTATTTTCGTCATTAAATAGTTCGTAAACATACCATTTGTATACCATGTATAATATCTGAACGCAACACCAGATTGCAAAATCGAGACATTTGCGGCAAATATTTGAAATAATTTTATTCACTGTCCGGTTTCAAACTGACCCTTAAATGATTACACAGAATAATACCGAGTTGATATAGATTACAAGTCAGCATAAATGCAATAAGTTCAACTAACGATTCAAGGTTTCCATTTACTCAAATGACTCATGTTGCATGACCATGATACAAGGATGTATGGAACTAAATTCGGAGTTAATGATTTACATATGCAGTAGTACAAACGTTTTCAGTACCACAAATTAATTACAGAACCGATTTCTATTCTACATACATAATTATAAATTGAGCAATTCTTTTAATACACACCATTTGAAAAAAAAAAAAAAAAAAAACCATTCATAATAAACCAAACAATAAATTTGCATAGTTAAAATTGTCAAACGATTTATAATTGTTTTTACTCTAGTCTTCTGTCTGCAAAATTTTATTGCTGCATGTTAAAAATTTTGATTTTCCACTTATAAGACTTCACTGACTATAGCAAATATTTCAAAAGTGTTTTTTGTTTTGTTCAGTATGTTTGCAGTGCCAATATATCAAATTAAAATATATTGGTACTAGAATCTACAAAATCTTCTTTCGCTCAATTCAAACAATAAATAAAACTTTACAAAGCAAAAATAAACAAATAAAAATAAATTCTTGTGACTCACATTATAAGTAGTTTTTATAAGAAATTACAATAATACTTAAATATAATTAAATGCAACAGAGCATCACAGAAGGCAATCAGTAAAGCTTTAACTTACATTATAAATACTACTATCAATCTACAGCAAGAGAGAAAGAGCAAGGGAGGTGTGGGGATCCATAACAAAGACTGAGCTACTTCAAAAAGCAGTCTACAAAGATGTCCCACCACACCTCAGACAGCTAATTTTGTCAATAGAAAATTAATCATGTCTGTCAAAACATTTAAAGTCAAATTAGATTGAACTAAATAACAAATGTGTGCTACATGTAATTTAGTTGATAAACAATTCCTGATCATCACCACCATTTCTCATACATTATCTTATTTTTCGGCACTCCTGAATTCAGCAGAAATCCCTCCACGGCATTAGACATAGTGGAGGGTCCACAAATATAGCACAGTAGTTTCTCCGTGTTCAGTTTTTCTAAAGCCTCTGTAACATCATCCTCTCCTATTCTGCCATCTGAATAAAAATAATAATAATTACATGAAAACTGCATATCAATAAATTAAACTGTTACCAATTTGTTGACAAAGAAGTGTACAACATATTCTAATAACAGTAGCAATTTTTTACTGATAATTGTCTTAATTTTAACAAAAAGAGAGAGAGAGAATGATCTTAGGAGGCTTAAGTTGCCGAGGCTTAAATGAACTTCTAGACACATACTCCTCATGTGCGTGCTTTCTTTATTTTCTGGTTGCTGGGTGACGAAGAACTTGTAGAAAATTTTGGAACTTTTGTCCGCCAATTCTTTGATGTGATCCTGAAAATGTATGCGTTGTTTTCATCGCTTGTTATAACTGTGCCCTGCTTGAGGTCAATTCTTTTCTTTTAACCAAAAATTACAATAACGAACATGCATGTCTTAAATTCTTAATCTATCCATATATTTTCATTTGTCAATATCAAGTTTAGCCTCATTTTACCTTAAATTTTTCATGTATTCATGAGCACATACACACACACATGAACATACACACACGTACATACACGTGTACACACACACACACACACACACACATACACACAAGTGAACACACACACACACACACACATGAACATACACACATGTACATACACGTGTACACACACACACACACACACATACACACAAGTGAACACACACACACACACATGAACATACACACACACACATACACACAAGTGAACATACACACACACACACACACACACACACACAGCCAAACCATACCCTATAGAGCAATTCCTCCCTGGCTGAAGAAGAATACAGCAGCACCACCTTCCTCTCTCTATCACAATATTCCAGCTGTAAGTTCACAAAATGCTGCAGTATGGAATAAATGGGGTTCTTGCCCACGCCCCCAGCAACCAATAACAGGTCTGTTTGCTCCTCCGCTGTCTGGGGGTCGTAATAAAAGTCACCGCCTGCTCTCACTGACACCGCATCACCCTCTTTACACTACAATGCAAATAAATTAGAAAAAAGAAAAAGAAAAAAAGGTGAATCAGATTCTGTTTTCATTAATAATTTTAGCATTAGTTTTGGTGATATTGAAACAAATATCTTTAAGCAATTATTATAATTAGAAAAATTACTCTGAAAAAAAAAAAAAATCAAAAATTAACTGTGACAAAGGATTATAAAACACACACACAATCCTGTATTACTTATTTTCAATGTTCAAAAGTTTTTGTCATTGATTTCTATTGTACATACTACAGTAGTCATGGATACTAGTATGCATGTGCATTTTTTATAGTAAGTGATTAAATGATTTAATATGAAATTAAAATTGAAGTATTTAATCCTGTAATAACTATACTGAACAAAAATATAAACACACGAAACTAAAATGGTCAGTTGAAATGGATAATCATGAAATATGCCTAGGTTGGTGGTTTANCAGCGTTGGGACGGTTTCACTATGGATTCCCGTTAGTTTGGGCTAGTGCGTAGACAGTAATTTGATCTCAGTTGGATTTGGGGACAGTCCTTATTGGACCTAAATGGAACCAATTATCATTCCCCGTCATGTTTCAAGCTGGGAGTGACGGTTGGGACAGTTTGACAACTCGACTGCCAAATTATAGGTAGGCCTACTGTACGAGACTACCAAACAGCTCTTCTATAGTGGCTTGGCAGACTAACTGTTACCCTGAAGACAGAGATGTCGCTGAAATGTAGTAGATGGCAGACAGTGAAATTAGGCCTACTAAATTGGCATTTTCCACTATATGCACGTTTTAGTAAAGAGCGCGTGAATAATCAATTTGAATATTTATTAGGTTAGTCAATCATATACGCCCATTGACCTGCATCCCGAACTCTAAAAGGTTTATCTCACAATCTACCATATCATTATTTCTGACATATTATTTAATGCTGCTTCCAAATAAAATTTTAATTAAAAAAATATCAAAAGGCTTTATTAATCAAGATAAACAATTTCTCAAATCCCACGACATACTTTATTACATATTTTCTTATCCAAGTTTTTATTATACTGATAACAATGCAAAACATAAATAAATATATGCATAAACGTTTCTGAAATAAACCTAAGTTCAACGTCGAAATTGAGCCGGTCTGCCCATCGTCGTCTACCGGTATTTCTATTTTAATATAAAAAAAAAGAAGCCTGGTGCCCACTTTAAACGTCCCAAAGATATATAATACCATGCTCTCATTCAGCTTTTTTTAAATCTTTTATTCATTTGTAGGTACTGTGGCATAGGAGTAACAGCCATGGCATCAGTTCTGTGTTTACTCTCCATAGCAGTTGACCGGTACACCGCCATCGTCTACCCGTTACGCTACAACGCCATCATGACGCTATCACGTGCACGCCGTCTGACTGTTATCATATGGGTGATGTCCCTTGTCCTTTATCTCGTTATTCCATGCCTGTGGCACAACGAATGGGAGGACATCCCAGACAGAGATTGCTTGTACGTCAAAGTTATGAAACGGGAATATCTAGGAGGCGTCAATAACCCGATGTTCGTGCTGGCCACCATCTTCATCATGTGCCTGTATGGCAGAATATTCTACATTGCGCACAAACGGGGAAAGGAGGATCCTATTGGTCAATTTGTGCCCAGGAACTCGTTGGAAGTCGATTTGAAAATTGCCAAAATGGCCGCCATCGTTTTGGGCATTTTTGTGTTCTGTTGGTTTCCTTTTGTTGCAATAGTCAGTATTCAGGTCTATGGTGATCTTGTGTACTCAGAACCAATGAATGAGGCCAATAGCTACGTTACTAACCTGCTGTTTGTCAACTCCGCTGTTAATCCTGTGGTTTATGCATTTCGGTCGGAAACTTTCATGACAGAATTCAGAAAACTATTACACATAAAAGAAAAACCTCAAACCAATGTTCAGGCACCGGCGCCAGTCATATTTTCAACTATGAATACAACAGATACAGCGTTGTAACTTGTAAGACATCCAATAGGCCCTATGCGGTACCTTTATTTCGAATATAGTAAAAGTCAGTTCGTTAATTACAAATATTGATAAACAGATGTGTATATATTGCTGCGTATTGTAATATATAGACATTTTCTGGTTAGTCAAGAGCGCCGATTGAGAGAGCCAAACTGTACTTGACAGTTGCCTGTCGGCATGCGCCTACCTAAGATTAATGACATTTTAATGTAGTCTTATTGTCCAATTCGTCGTGTCCATTAATGTTTACATGAGTGTTAATGTAAACCTGTCATTTGCCGTCGCTGTCTCTATAGAACTGGTCACGGACACTCACTTTATAGTCTAAGAATTAAGGCCTGCCCTAGGCAATGAAAGCTAGCGGAGACATAATAAGATAGTAATATACATTCAGTGCTTTTAAGGAGTCTATTTGAATGATCACTGGTAGCAATTAACCCATTGTATTCATCCACATTATCAAAAGATCCAGTAGTATCAACATTTATTGTAATCTATCATTGTACGAGTTGTTGAATAAACAAAACGTAAAAAAAAAAAAAAAAAAAAAAAAACCGTTTCGTCACAAGCTTGAAATGTGTCAAATAAACTTCAGGGCGTGAAACCAAATAGTGGCAGCATTTATCTTTATATTCTTATCTTAACTACCGTATAATTGTCAAAGAAAAAGCTAAAGTTACTTTCTCATTGCCCGTGGATATAGTAGGTATAGCAGCCCACATGCCTGTCAACATTGGAGTTCGGCATTGTTTGACAATCACGGTCAATTTTGGGAAATGTGAAATGTAAGTCATTAAAAAGATATCTCATAGGACTTGACTGCCAAGTGCGACTACTGTTCAGAATATCCCATCAAATTTTTTTAATTTAAACGAAAACGTCTATCTCCACCTAAGAAATTGTGGTGAAATGGTCTTCCGGAAGGCGTTGAAATAACAAATGCCATGTAGAATGTTAGCACAGTTATATCGAAGATTAAAAAATTTAATAGTTAAAAAAGAAAAAAAAAAACACCATTTTTTAACGCAGACCAAATAGCCTGTCGCCATTTGGTTCAAGTTGAATCAATAGCATGGCTTGTTAGATTGCAGCTCCTTGTTGTTCATTTTGGCCAAATATTGATCTTACTTTAAAATTTTTGAAAGCTTTTCTTGTTCTTTTAATTCTTCGTTATTTTGACTGTAAAGAAATATTAAAGCGAGGTTGACGCAGTGCATTGGGGTGTTCAGGGGTGTTCAGGCTCCTGGCTTCACATCCAGTGTTAGTCAATAAGGGCGAAAGGTGAAATTAAGTAGCTTGCCGGTGACCCGTAGATTACTCAAGTCAAGCTCTCCTCCCCGCGGTACACCCTGGAAACTAGGTCCTAGCGGGCCCAGGCTAACGAGGCTCTGGCTAAAGGAAGGAAACCCCTGATATAAAACCTACCGCGGGGGGCCACCAACCCTCCCGGTTCAAATAAATGTTACAGAAACCACAGAAACTTCTACTGGCCTAGTACGTAGCCAGAGATAGGGCCAAATGGAAAGAAGTGACTGTTATGTCCCCCACGGGACGAAGAGGAATGATGATGATGATGATGATGACGCAGTGCATTGGAACCCAGCTGTCATAAGATATGGACTCCGGATATCAGTTGAATCCTACGATATGGATTCCGCGCGTGAAACATTAAATCCACAGTTAATGTGCGTTTATTAAGCAAGGTAAAAGTAGTGTCAAGAAGTTCCAAGCAACTTAAAGTAAATTAAGTAATTTCAATTTCACAAAATGATTTTTTCGGCATTTAACAGTTCGTAAATGATTTTTTCGGCATTTAACAGTTCGTAAATATACCATTTGTATACTATGTATAATATCTGAATATCTGAACGCGACACCAGACTGCTTAATCAAGACATCTGCTGCAAATATTTGAAATAATTTTATTCACTGTCCGTTTTCAAACTGACCCTTAAATGATACAATTACACAGAATAATACCGAGTTGATATAGATTACAAGTCAGCATAAATGCAATAAGTACAACTAAGGTTTCCATTTACTCAAATGACTCTTGTAGCATGTACCATGATACAAGGATGTATGGAGCTAAATTAGGAGATACAGTAAATGATTTACATATGCAGTAGTACGAACATTTCAGTACCAGAATTAATTATAGAACCAATTTCTATTCTAAGTACACGGTTATATACTGAGCAATTTTTTAAATATACACCATTAAAAACATTTTCATAATAAACCAAACAATACATTTGCATAGTTGAAATTCCCAAACAATTAGGAATTGTTTTACCTTCATATTTTTCACTACAAAATTTTACTGCTGCATGTTAAATTTTTTATTTTCCACTAATAAGACTCCATTGTCTATAGAAAATATTTGGCAAGTGTTTTTTGTTATGTTTGGTATGTCTGCAGTGCCAACATACCAAATTAAAACATATTGGTACTAGAATCTACAAAATTTTCTTCCGCTCAATTCAAACAATAAATAAAACTTTACAAGGCAAAAATAAACAAATAAAAATAAATTGTCTTACATTATAAGTATTTTTTTTAAAAAAATTACAATAATATTTTAACATAATTAAATGCAACAGAGCATCAGAGAAGGCAATCAGTAAAGCTTTAACTTACTTTATAAATATTACTATCAATCTACAGCAAGAGAGAAAGAGCAGGGGAGGTGTGGGGATCCATAACAAAGACTGAGCTACTTCAAAAAGCAGTCTACAAAGATGTCCCACCACACCTCAGACAGCTAATTTTGTCAATAGAAAATTAATCATGTCTGTCAAAACATTTAAAGTTAAATTACATTGAACTAAACAACAAATGTGTGCTAATTCAGTTGATAAACAATCCCTGATCATCACCACCATTTCTCATACATTATCTTATTTTTTGGAACTCCTGAATTCAGCAGAAATCCCTCCACGGCGTTAGACATAGTGGAGGGTCCACAAATATAGCACAGTAGTTTCTCTGTGTTCAGTTTTTCTAAAGCCTCTGTAACATCATCCTCTCCTATTCTGCCATCTGAATAAAAAAAAATAATTACATGAAAACTGCATATCAATTTTAACTGTTACCAATTTGTTGACAAAGAAGTGTTCAACATAGTCTAATAACAGTAGCAATTTTTTACTGACAATCGTCTTAATTTAAACAAAGATGAGAGATAAAGAATGATCTTAGGAGGCTTAAGTTGCCGAGGCTTAAATGAACTTATAGACACATACTCCTCATGTGCGTGCTTTCTTTATTTTCCGGTTGCTGGGTGACGAAGAACTTGTAGAAAATGTTGGAACTTTTGTCTGCCAATTCTTTGATGTGATCCTGAAAATGTATGAGTTGTTTTCATCGCTTGTTATAACTGTGCCCTGCTTGAGGTTTATTCTTTTCGTTTACCCAAAAATTACAATAATTAACATGCATGTCTTAAATTCTTAATCTATCCATATATTTTCATTTTTCAATATCAATTTTAGCCTCATTTTACATTAAATTTATCATGTATTCATGAGCACATACACACACACATGAACATACACACACACGTACATACACATATGTACACACACACACACACACACACACACACACACACACACACACGAACATACTCACACATGTACACACACACACACACACACACACACACACACACACACAGACAAACCATACCCTATAGAGCAATTCCTCCCTGGCTGAGGAAGAATACAGCAGTACCACCTTCCTCTCTCTATCACAATATTCCAGCTGTAAGTTGACAAAATGCTGCAGTATGGAATAAATGGGGTTCTTGCCCACGCCCCCAGCAACCAATAACAGGTCTGTTTGCTCCTCCGCTGTCTGGGGGTCGTAATAAAAGTCACCACCCGCTCTCACTGACACTGCATCACCCTCTTTACACTACAACACAAGAAAAAAAAAACAGTGAATAGGATTCTGTTTTCATTAATAACTTCAGCATATGTTCTGGTGATATAAACAAATATCTTTAGGCAATTATTATAATTTGAAAAATTACTCTGAAAAAAAAGAAAAAAAAATCAACTGTGACAAAGGATTATAAAACACACACACAATCCTGTATTACTTATTTTCAATGTTCAAAAGTTTTTGTCATTGATTACTATTGTACATACTACAGTAGTCATGGATACTAGTATGCATGTGCATTTTTTATAGTAAGTGATTAAATGATTTAATATGAAATTAAAATTGAAGTATTTAATCCTGTAATAACTATACTGAACAAAAATATAAACACACGAAACTAAAATGGTCAGTTGAAATGGATAATCATGAAATATGCCTAGGTTGGTGGTTTACAGAGGTATTTGTGAACTGATGGATTTGTTTTGATCAATTATAGTGGTCTGGTTTCACTTGGCCGCTCCCCATGAGTATACTCAAAGGTTCAGTTTTTACACCCATAAGACTAATGGAGCATGACGGAGTAGAGGTCAATCTGCAAGACCAATACTCAGACACTCTCTACCGTCTAGGCAATAAAAGGACACACCAAAATGTGTATTTCTGCCACTTGTCAACATGCCACAGATGTCTGGAACCATGAGGGAGCATGCCATCAGCATGCTCAATGCTGGCTTGTCAGTAACAGAAGTTGCAGCATGCCTGAATGTGCATCCTTCCACTGTCAGAGACACTGGTAGCATTAGGTACCACCCTCATGCACCATGTCACCCAACAAACACCTGTGGAATGTTCTGGATCAGAGTTTTCAGCCATCATATTCCAGCTCTCGAAAATGTTTGCCAACTGCAAGAAGCACTCCAGGAGGAATGGGATAATATCCCTTAGGCCTCTATTGACAACTTAGTGATGTCCATGCGCCGCTGGTGTACTGCTCTGCACAAATTTAATGGTGTCTGTGAACTCAGGATGTTGACCCC
>NW_019775325.1:261138-302345 GCF_001039355.2 Lingula anatina
AGCTGTCTGTAGAAATTTTTCCCATAATTCCTTCCGTAGGGTAGATAATTAGCATTTAATTTTGCCATTTTTGGACAAGGGTGCATTGCAATGAGTGCCGCACCTAGACCCCAATACCGACAAAGCCCAAATTTTACGTGGAACGAGTTGAGATTGTAGGTGACCTAAATCCAAGAGATGGGTATGGAGGCCCTTACCGTCTAGGAGGAGAAGCGGTAACAGTGACTTGTAGGCAGAGCCGGCGGAACGATCTGGACGGGACTAAAACCATGTGTACCGCCAGCGCTAACGCTGGTGGTACAATAATAATTACTGTTATACTGATAAAAGTGAATTGTAACTGAATTTAATCAGTAATTAGCCTGACTAAAATTAACTTACCACTGTCCAGCCTTGAAGGTGAAATCTTTCCTCTTCACATGTAATTTGAGCTGTTTGACAGTGGGAGAAATATGCTTCACTTCATTCACTACAGCAGGGCAGACCAACTACAAATGAGAAAAAATACTTAGATCAAGGGATGACTTTTAACCTTTGAATTTCATACAAATTGTAAATAAAATGATCTTGTTACAACATTTTCTTTTTTGTGTGTGTTTGTGTTAGTCATGTCTTGTAACATGCAGTATTTATTAGAGCAATCATGAGTGATGGTATGGGAAAAGTAAGAAATACATGTAATCTCAAGCCGATATGATATTATTATTCAAAGTAACCAATTTCCTCGTTACAGCATGGAAAAACACCAGGATTTCATGTCAGTATTCTATATCTTCCATAGTTCAAGGTCCCCAAAACCTTGCAGGTATGGGAATATACCTGTACTAGTAAACATCTGACCTTAAAGCACAGCTCTGCATAGGAATCAAGACTGCAGCATAATCTACACAAATTTGCCACTAATATTTGTATATAAAAATACTGTGTTTTATGTATTTAAAAAAAAAAAAAAACATTTACACTATCTTTATTAAATGACTTATAGATACCAGCAGATGACAACAATGTTATAAAATAAGTACGTTTCAGTAAAATTGACATAGAAATACAAAGGCTATGCATGGCAATAAAAATCTGGTATACGGTAACATGTTTAACGTATTATAATGAGTTTGTTACCTCTGATGCTGGATTCCTGATGTTACATGTATAAAAAACTACTCTATTTTGTTTCAGACAGTGTGTCTAGGTAAATTGCAATGCCTTCAAAAGAAATTTACTTAGGCTTTGTCTCCACCTATAGTTCACTATCAGGGCAAGACAATTGCTATAGGAAGTACTAGTTTGCATCTATACACTATGTTCTCTACTAGTACTCTTAGACCAAGTTTACATACCTAGATCAATCCAACAGGATCGATCCGTCTCCAAGGGATTTCTCATTAAATTGCTTTTAGCTTACGCAGCCTAATGTAGATGTCTGGCACGCCTACTGAAGCTACTAAACCATATAATTAATTACCCCCTAGCAGCTTCAGTAGGTGTGACAAACACAAGAGCTGCTTAAGTTGACTGCAATTTAGAGAGAATCCCCTTGGAGATAGATTGAAACACAGTCAGTACAATAGGGTCTGGGAATGGTCTCTCACACTGATACAGCTAAGTCAATCATACCTCTATCATGGAGTAGTTGGAGGTTACACACTGTCTCCTCTACTAGTAGAGCTATAGATACAGTAAAGCTCCCTACCTCTATCCTGGAGTTGTTGGCAGTTATGTCCAAATGATCCTGCTGGTCTTTGCCATGAGCTGAACTAGTCATTATACATCTACAAAATAGAATGAAAAAATAAAATCAAATATTTTTTTTCACACCCCCAATATAATAATAATAATAATAATTATAATAAAACAAAATAAATAAAAATAAAATTCCAGTTCTTTAATTAAAAATCCTTTTTTTAAATGCATTTATTAAAATCAATATTAATAAAATGAATTGGGCAGATGTTAATTTTGTTGCCAAACATCTGGGCAGTGACGCGCCAATGAACAACCAAACATGTTGGGCCAATGCTCACTTGCTACCTGGATTTTTTTCTTAAATTGCCAGAGTGACCTCATTCCCCCTTGAAAATGAAGAGGAAATTACCTCAGCATAACGCACTGTTTAATAGCACCCACTATTGAAGAAATTATTTAAATATATTATAACAATAAAATAATAATATTAATTATTATATTAATTATCAATTAATGAAAAAAAAAAACACCTTCAAGTTCTACAGGTACATACAAGAAAGCACTATCATTTCATATTTTACTGTGAATGTATATAGAAAATCTCAAGATAAATTATTACACTGTGTATAATGAACTGAATCCACAAAATGAGAAAAGTCAGCTAAGATGTCTTTTTTTGCCCTTCTTTTCCAAACATCTAAGGCACTTAAAGTAAATTTGAAAACAAACCAACTGGAAATCATATTGCCCTGCAAGTTGAACACAGGCAAATCAGAAATCTGACTAAAGACTTAAAAATAGAAAGTAATCTTGCAGTAATACAAAGGTCAACAGGCAACTGCAGACAGCCAGACCTGCTATGTATACAGTGTACATGGCTAGCACTTCTACCTGGAAATACCTGAAAGGTACGCACACCTCACCTTACTTTAACTTTGTCTGGTATTCTCACCCATATGAAGGTTAAATGACGATATACATGGTTTCTCTAATTTACGACAGACACAAAAAGATAACAACCAATCTACCATGAACGTCTAAAAGTTTGCAAGGGAAGTCACCTTCCAAGTATGGTCCGAAATGGAGGATGCACTCTTGAAATTGTAAGAAATCCTATGAGCGTCTTCATGTTGCTGCCAGCGCTCCTAGCTATTCTAGTCCCCACGCAAGAATGAAGCGAGGCATCTGTCTATTAACCAAAGGGGAGGAATATGAGTCTGGCTCTGTGAGAGTGGATAACCCTTGCCCCGTATGGAAAAAAAATCGCACATGTTCAATTTTGTTTAGGCTTTAACCGCATCTTAAGTGTGCGTCATGCCTACCTATTATTTCCAAAACAGACGTATATTTGAAATGAAATTTTCCCTGACGCGATATAGGTTTCATAAGCATGCAATTTGAGTAAGACAAACAAGGGATTCCTCACGTCTAAAGTTTTGTTGCATCACAAACTAGGTCACTTTAACTGGGTCAATCTTAAGCCCGCAAATATTAATGTTCAAATTTATACATTCATAGTTTTAAACTTTGAAATCTATAAATATTCAATCCATATAGATATTTTACTTTACATATTCATACTTTCTAATGACATCGATAGAAAGATAAATATTGTTTTATGAATTTATTACGAAAGACAGTGCAGGACAGTTCTCGAGAAGTCGACACAACTCCGTCAACTAAACGTTTGTTTTCTTCCTGTTTTAACTGAACACAAACGCAGCCAAGATGGGGAAAGGTTATAATAATTATATGAGCAAAAAGTTCTTTCATCCAGCAACATTTGAAAACATAAAAAGGGTAAGTTGATCTTTCAAAAACTTTGAAACTCCAATAACATAGCCACTAGATATAATTTGTTCCGAAATCATTATGCGAAGTGTTATCGGTATCATTCGATTCACCCTAAAATATTCGTAGACAGTTCACGAATCACTGTTTCGGAGGTAAACCTCCAACTTAAGTGTTGTGGGTAGATGAATTTAGAAACTAATTTGAGCGTTTTTTCTCTTTTTATAAATCTTTCTATAGCGAGTTTATAAATTCTCTCTCTCTCTCTCTCTCTCTCTCTCTCTCTCTCTCTCATATTTGCTGCATTTTAAACATTTATGTGAAGTTGCTTTCAATTAACAGTCTGCAACTTATGATTCTGCTTTGCTTCAGGTATGGATGGCCCAACAAAAGATTGACCATGCAAAAGCCAAGGAAGAGGAAAGACTGGCGCAGTATCAAAGGGAACAGGATGTTTATCAAAACAAGTATGTCATAAAAATATAACATGAATAAATAGTAATAGTTGTGAACAAGTAACTGTATGAAATGTTCAAGTGGACTTGAAAATTAATGATGAAATGTGTATCATGTTTGTACTACCTGGATTTAAATTCTCTTCGAAAAAAAAAAAAATCTATGGTAGAATTTATTTATTTATTTTTTTACAGAAATCAAAACTGAACTTCACAATACCAAAATTTTTGAATGTGAAAATAAAATTTAAAAGACTTTCTTTGTAGTAATTCTGGCTATTTTAAATACTTTCCAGAGCACTGCTGGGTGATGAGAAGGCAAAGATTGGGCTCAGTTTTATGTATGAACCACCGCCTGGAGCCAATAGAGGTACACATTGCTACTTATAACAATAGTACATGTCTTTTTATAATGCAGTAACATGTCTTTTTATCTTATGTCAGTCTTGCTGGTATTATTAGCTGAGTTAATATAATGTTGCATAATAGGGCTGAATTTGTATGAATCAACGCATTATTGATGAATACGTTGTTACAAGGTGTGGGATTTGATTGGGTAAAAGATCAGTAGCTTTGCAGGATATGCAGACATGGAGAATATGACTTTGGTAATTTTTTCAACAATTTTTCCTAATTTGTGATTTTGATGTGTTTCAGCCAAGGAAAAGGAAGACGATGAACCAGAATACAAGTTTGAGTGGCAGAGAAAGTTTAATGCACCCAGGGAGAAGTAAGTGTTTTGTTGAAATATAATCCACTCTGTATTTGTAAATAAAACAGATATGATGACTTTGCTAGACATGGTCATTTTTACTTGAAAGAAGATTATTTATCGGATAGATTGAATTTATGTAATTATACACCATATGTGGCATATAAAAACTTAAGCTTAAGGCACATTACAGCTTTTAGTTTGTGAATAAACCTTAGATCTGACAGTTGATGTCCTAATTTCAGTTATCGAATTTAGTTTTTATTCATACTAAAAAAATTGATACATATATGTATTTGATATAATTACAAATTTACATTGATGCAAAATTAACAAATTACAAATATATTTTGAATTTTTAAACCAAATGACTTTTATATCTGTAGTGCCTATATTTATCTTATTTATACTTTCCAGCTATGCCAAGGGAGATGAGACCATCCGTGACCAGCCATTTGGTATTGAGGTGCGCAATGTACGCTGCATTAAGTGTAAGAAATGGGGTCATGTTAACACAGACAAAATATGTCCCCTGTTTGGGAAGAACTTGACTGCAGAGCCCCCTGCACGTAAGTATTGTTGAAACTTAACAGCAAACCCACATTTTAGATATACAGTTTTTTTTTTATATAATCTGGTCATAATCACTTGCCTCACCCAAGTGTAGTAGAATTTAACTTGAGTATACATAAATCAAGGTACCAAACATTTTTCAGAAAAAGTAAGGAAATATGTGGTTGCCTTATAATAACTTTCATACACTAGCTTTCCTTAGTTTTTCATGAAAAAAAAAACAAAAACAAATAAATAAATAAATAAAATAATTTTAAAAAGGAGATTTAAATTAGTTAAGTCTTTTTGCTGATCTTCATGGATTGCTGAAGATCATTTTTGACCGAGTATACGAATTCATAGATTTTTTTAGAGAATTTGTTTTTAAATCTTATCTTATCGCTCACTTTGTCACCTAAGATATGATAATCAATTTATCAAACTTTCAGCGGGCAGCAGTGTGCCTGATTTAGCTGGAGACATGGAGAAAGACCAGGGACTGAAACTGAAGCAGAATGTCCTCGGGAAGAAAGTAAACCCCTATGACAGAAACCAGGTGGGTAAAAGGTTACTTCCCTTCTGCATCTCCCCTTCTCCTTCCTTCCTTTGTTTTCTTCTTCTTCTCCAGATCTCTCCCTCTCTCCTGTTACTTACTGATTCTGACTCAATTCACTCATTCTTTGTCATTCAAACATCAAAGTATTTACTCTATTTTTTAAATTTTTTGTATGTGAAATTAAGGCTTGTAGCCTCTGTAATCTGCTTGTTTTTTGTTTTTTTTTCAATCCCTGAATGGTTTCATCTAAGTTACAAAAATGAACATTTTTCACCACATGCACACAGAAACACACACACAATCAGGTAATATGAGTAGAAGTACTTATGCAAATATGGATGATCCTTCCTTTCATTTTTCAGCAACTTGTAGAGAGTGACCAAGAAGAGGAGGATCCTGAAGTTGCTTTCCTCAAATCCCTAACACCAAAACAGAAGAAGAAACTACTCAAGTAACACGTTTTAGTTAAAAATTCACTAGTGTGTCGTCTGTTTAAATTGGAATGTTAAGAAACATTTAATATTACATTTTTTTTTTTTGCGCTGTCAAAAGAGTTTTTATATTGATTTGTTTATATTTGAAATGTGGGGCATTCACATAGGATTTCAGAGGTGCTCCTTGTTTAGGTGCGGATAATTACAATTTGTATTATCAGAATTCTTGCTGTGGTACAGTAAAAATACTTAAGTAATATTTGTCATCTTTTTTTTCCAGGAAGCTTGATAAATTACAAAGGCAGCAGAGTGGCGAGGAGAAGAAAAAGAAGAAACAATCTAAGAAGAGGAAACACTCCAAAAGGGACAGCTCAGAGGATTCAGACTCAGGTTGGTATCAGCTATGACCACCCCTTATTATGTTATATAAAAAAAACTTTTGACATTATTGCATGTTCTGTCATTAAAGGATTATAATAGTTCCTATTGAAATATGGAACAAAGAAATTGCAGGGGTATGAGAAAAAAAAGGGCAAAAGAAAATACATCGACTATGACCCATAGTAGAACATTATTTATTGAATTTTTCATATGCCTCTCCAAATATCTGTGTCTTGTCATGCTAGATTGTAATCGTCAAAGCTGGAACTCATGCACATAAAAATATGTATACATATAGATAAATGATAAATAATAAGATTGCATTTTTGCAGAGAGTGAGCCAGATAGAAAAAGGAAAACAAGCAAGAAAAATCAGAGAAGTGATATCGATGACTCTGAGGATGAAGTCAGAGGTATGTAATATGAAAACACCAGATATTACCAGATGTTAATATTACTATTTTGGTGAGTTGTATACTAACTTGTTATCATGGCTGCTGGAAGCAGTGGAATTGATTATGTCTAATATTTTTGTGGTTGTTTTGTATCATGAAACACCTAAAAACCCAGAACTGTTACAAAAAATTAATAACCCATAGTTTGAGTACAGTTTACTTTTTCCTTTTAAATAAACATGATGATTTTCTTTTCACGTTCGACTAATAAACAATATGATGTCACTGGAAATAGAGTTGACAAACATGTACTAGTTTCATGCTAATGAGTGAATTTCTGCTATAATTTGCTTGTAGAACCAAAGAAAGGTTATGGTAAGAACAAGTATGTTAGACGAAGGTCACCACAAGAGCGCAGCAGACACCAAGACAGGCCAGACTCCAGGAGAGATGACCGTAGAAGGTCACCACCAGATAGCAGAAGGGAGAAGAGAGACAGGTAATACAAAATGTATCATGTACCAAATGAATAAAGGTCGGTGAAGCATGTGTCATGGAAAACTTATCACTATATTATTATATTTTCTCAACATCACTTTGTTTCAATTGATTTACATGTGGAACACGATTTAAAGAACAAAGTAAAAAATATCATTTTAACGTTTTGTCAGATATTTTAATATACATCGATATGTTGTTATACACGTTGTAGGAACAGAGAAGATGATGGCAGCAGCAGACGCCCGCGGGAAATATCTCCTCCCCACAGAGAGGAGCGGGACAGACGGGACAGGAGTCCAAGACGGAGAAGAACACGAAGCCAGAGTCCACAACAACGTGAGCGTGTAAGAAGTAGAAGTCCACACAAAACCGCAAGCCGGAGTCGCGAGGAAAGACAAAACAGAGACGTTGACAGACGCCCCAGAGGGGAGGACAGAAACAGCGAAAAGAGAGATAGAAGGGAGTCTGATAGATCTCGTGATAGGGAAAGGTCAAATCATGCCCAAGGCCATTCTAAAACAAGGCCACAGTCTCCCTCAAGTTCGTCGTCGTCAGAGTCGTCAGAATCCTCCAGTGACTCAGAAAGCGAGGCAGAAACAAAATTTGTGAAACGGGAGCGAGAAGAAAAACGGACGGAACAACATGGCAGAGTAAAGAGGGAAAATGGAGAACGTAGTGACGATAGGAGAGAGAAAAATTATGATAGAAAAACTTCTCATGAGAGACCACGTGATATCAGTAAAAGAAAGTGATGACTGGCATATTTGATGTTGACATGCGACAAACACTCATTTGAAATCTTTGATAAAAATTCATGAATGTCGGAATGGAAAAACTGACGCGTAGAAAACAAAACGTAGCTGATGCTAACCTGATGAAGTGCTTATGAATTGAATTTTAATTGATGCCTTTAATGTTATAATGGTGATTTTAATGTACACTGAAATAGTGACGCTAGTTTCTTAACTGAATTCAAAAGTAACCTCATATTGAGAGTGAACGATATATATGATCCAGTGTTCTAAATATACGTTTAAATAGAGATAATCTACTGCGTTATGAAATTGTCGAAGGATACGCAATGAACAATATAACCAATTTTCAAATGTTACTGGATTATGTGTCCTAATCAAAAGAAAATGATAAAATAAAACTGAAAGTGAAGAGGTTAACGGTTATGGCGCCATCAACTCTATTCACCTTAGTAAATTAATTTAAAAAGTATCCTTTAAATGAGGTGAGTAAATGTGAAGGAAAGGTTTGTTTCTTTTAATATTACAGCAAAGAAAGTAATATTACAGATGCTTGCATCTCAATCAGTAAAGGCTTAACTGAAAAATAAGTGTGGACAGCTTCAAAGAAAATCCAGACTCGCTGATTTATTGGCTCCAGACCGGGCGTTGACCCCTCAGCGACCCTCCCGACTCACAGGGTCCTTCCGGTCGGTGAAACGAAACTGAGGGTCCGCGTAACAGAAAGTCCGCCCCCCCCACCCATTTGGTTGTGATGGTTAGGGTAAGTCTGACCAAAGAGGGTCAAAATCTAGGGCGTTGCTTACCTGGACAAATGAATGGAAGGCGGACTCTATCATGTGCCACCCGTGACACTTTACATCGGTATATGACCCTATAACAAGTTTCAGTTTATTACAAGGCTCAGCATACTGGCCAAGCAGTCCCCCTGTTGACGTCACATTTGAACGTCGTTACGCCACACACAAGCAAACGTCCCGTTGACGTAAGATACTTATATAATACGTCACAAGTAAATCTGCCCGATCAACAAAATCTGTATTACTTAGCAACTTGAGTGGTCATTTGTTTTATCTTTAGCGATATATTCTACGTTTATTTCAAACACTCCTGTTGAATCTAATCGGAATGTTAAGACGCACGCGCAACGATGGGGTACGTGATACGTGGCTTTTTTTAAATTTTCAAATTTTTAGGTCGTTGCTTATTTTCTCTGGAAAAAAATTTATCTAGATTATATATGTTACTTTTTTGTTTCTGAGATCTTTTTTCCTCTTGATGGTATACTATTTAAATGTAAAACAATTAAAACGTATGAATATTTGAATATTTTTATAATTTAAAAACTCTAAATTTTGCGACCCAAATCTACCCATTTTTCATTTCTTATAAACCCAGGCCCGGGAACAGTCTGACCAGTCTATCTGGAGGCGGTGGTGTGCGTGGATTTCCGACGTTCATGTGAACTGTCTTCTCTGCACTGTGCGCATTGATGAACAAACTGGTACGTAATATGCACATATCGTCTTTGTAATTTCATGTCCTTTCTTTTATTTCACCATAACCCAGCTTTGAAAGCATAATGGAAAATAATTCAATAGGTATTTTTTTATTTTAAAGTCTATGAGAGAAATATATTATTGAAACCACATAAACTTACAGAACGCAACAGAAGCAGAAGTCAGAAATACGTGGTAAAAACAGACGAAAGAGCTGAATTACCTGAAATACGAGCAGAAGACACGGGTGCGGATGTAAGAAATGGTGAGAACGCCGTTGCAAAAGAATAATTAAATAAATATAAATGAATAAAATATAATTTAATTAAATAAGAATACTTTAGATTGAAATGTTCTCTCTATCTCTTTTTTTTACATCCCCCCCCCCCACACTCTCTCTCTCTCACTCTCTCTCTCTCTCTCTCTCATGCTGATTGGGAGTATTACTCGTTTTCAAATGGTTTATTTCAAATGGGAGTACACACAATGGACAATAGAAGTGTCACCCCCTGAATCAGAGTAATCAAAGTAGGTAGATCTTGAGTAGTTATAATGCCTGGTCTACTTATAATGTGACTAATGAGTATAAAACCGCTGTACCATGGAATTGTATTGTTGGTCTTTTTGGGAAATTATATGTTAATAAAATGATACCAGGAGCATATCATTCCACAGTCATTTATCTCCCCCAAAGTATTGGTTCAGTAGGGGTGACACTTATTATGTCCAGTGTGTGTAAGTCAGTAGGCCCCTATTGTTCACCGTTTCACTATTCTGTTCTGTTAATAAGGAATGTTACTTGCTCATTTTATGCTTTCACAAGTGTTTGGCTCTGGAACATATGACTTTTGTTAGTAGAAATCCTCTCCCGAATCGAATCAAAGAAAAGAGAATCGCGTAGGAAAACAAGGAAGACTAGAACGCAGAGCACGAAGACAATATCAGACTCGAGGCCAACTGGAGGTACGTCAGCGCGTGTCTGCTCTCCATGTCCCTAACAGTTCATTTTTCTACTGTGTGTTGTGGCCAAATAGCAGTAAAAACAATATTACGAAGCGCTTGTTTTAAATAACAGACCCTTCCAGCAAGTTTAAAGACTGTAGCTTATTTTGAAAAAAAGTCACTTTTTAAGAAATTCTGTCCGTAACGATCATGAATAGCTTAATAATCCAGGGGTGGGGAACTTGAACTAAAAAAATCATAAATATATAAATAATGTAAATCTACAGATATTGGCAAATTCACATCGTTATATCATTTTGTATAATGGCAGATGTTATATTATTATTTTCCTTTGTTTTTTAATGTCAGAGGATGAGATAACGTTCACGGATATAACAAAGTTTACAGTCGCAGAACCTGACGAAATGTATCTAGAAGACCTAGAGGGTGAACTGCACGGTAAATATATTTGGTGTCTCGATTAACTTTCGCCGCCTGATGTTTTGAAACAAGCTATTTTTATTAGCTGTATATTGAAGTTACACACTCTGAGTTGGTACTTCAAGTTTAAGAGACTGATAACGTTATAGCTAGACCATTACACAAGATGGTCACCTAAACGCTCGGTTTGGCCATTAAAAAAAAAAAAAAAAAAAAAAAAAAAAAAAAAAAAAACTCGTCAAAACAGCAAGAAGCAAACTTAGAAAAAGAGAGTTCTTTAACGCCCGTGTTAAGACCTCTCACTGTATTGACTGTATCGCTGACGCATTTGTATACCACTACATGTGCAGAGGCCATAGACATATAAGCAGAACTTTGGGTATAGTTCTCACGGTTTTTGGATTAAAGATTTCATTATGGCTTTTCTCGGTTCTTTAATTAATCAACACTTCTTTATAATTTACATTTCATCAATTCAAATGGAAATTTTTCTGTCCATAGATGATGATCTGTATTCGCTGTCACCAGATGTCACCAGTAGCAGAGCAAATCCTGTCTTGGACTACTCCCACACGTCCGGAAAGGGGCTCTAAAGTTATGGACTTCACTCCTTTGTGAATATTGTTGCGTTTTATTACCGTTAAGTGAGTGGACCATGGAATGTTTTGTGCATCATGGAATTATTTTGGAAAATATAATAAACACCTGCACCCATCAACTACATAATATAACAATTAAGCTGTCTCACTTGGTGAAAGAAATAACATTTAGGTTACCATCCAAATTGCGCCATTAGAGCCTAGTTTTCTGTTTGCTCCACCACAGCTACATAAGGGCCTCATACGCATTCTTTTAAGCCTTGGAAATTTTTCGAGAGAACCAAGAGACAAAAGAAATTTTATACGAAATGGTTTATTTACAACATTGCTCGATTCACATCTCCAGAATTCATTGTCACACAGCAACCGCTGGATGACGGTAATATTTTTTATCTATTCGTCTTGAATTCTCTTATTTCATTTCATCCTCCAGTCTTGGAGAAGAAAAACTGAACATTACATACTCGTCATGACAATTTTTCACACAAATTTTGGTAATCAAATGATTAAAACTGTCGTCTGCCAGGAGATAGGTATAGTAATCAGAACATATTCTTCATCCTTAGCTGCTACTTTCTGTACATGTTGTGGTTTCGCAGTCTTTATCGTTAAATTTTCTCCACATCTCTATTTAATCGGATGAATGTGTGGCACAACTCAACACCGATCACGCCAACAACTTGCGCCACTACAAGGCGCTGTATGCTTAACACAGCTCAGACCCGCGACATGTAAATCTAAAGCACACAGCAACACCGCTCTCCGGTGTAATTAAACTTCTCATCGATTTCTTGTCAATTCGTTCAAGTTCATCCTCACAGCCAATACGGCGTTGTTTACCAACCGAATCGCGTTCTGTTACATACAGTTTCTGTGTCAGAGATCAGTGAAACGGTGAGAACTTCTCTCGCCAGATTTTGACAATTTTCTGTGGGTGGACGAGATTTCACCGGTGACATACATGAATTATGTAATTTAAAGACGTGGTGCGAGACAGATATTAATTCCTGCTTACAGCATGGGCATTACCGTCTATATGTCGCTTTGAAACATCGCAAATTCTTTAAGTTTTCAGAGTCTGCTACCTCAGACATTGAACGCTGTAGTACAAATGCCAGACAACACGGCGTTTCACAAAGTCCCGAGTCAGCCTACAAAACCACACCTGTCCTCCTGTTTATTCTCTGTGGCTTATAACACCACATTCAAGTTCTTTACAGGGAATTAAATCCGCACCACTGTCCTCTATAGTATATAATCCAGCTCGTATCTGATGTAGTTGTTCTTCTCGTCATTCTGTATCCGTGGGAAGGAGGGGATCATCCCGTCCTGGGCTCCTATGTACACCGTGTTATATACCTTCCAGTAGACGTCGCGTACCTTACGGGCTGGGTGGAACAGACCCTGTAATAGAGCACGAAGTTTTTGTATTAGTTTAACGCGGTGTGTGTAATCTAAATACAGGTATATAACTATTACTGAAATCGTAAGTATGCTGTATGTAGTGCTTAAGCATAATGACAGGGAAGATGTCACTTTTCATCCATAGGAATATTTAAATACTTTTCGTACTAAAAAATGGAAATTTATTTCATTTTACGTTCATCACGACAAGTAGGCCAACCAAGCAGAGACGGGTAGTTGGCAAGTGCTCGTTTCCTCTAACCACAACCAAACTGTATCACTTACCTGCATGGCATACTGTAACACTTTGGCAGGTCCCAGGCCCACCCTCATCCCCTCTATAGCCCCCATGAACGCCTGCACCACGTGGGGTGAGGTTTCAAACACGTTGGGCCAGACGTAGTTTAGCAGGTGGGTGAGTGCGTCCTCACAACCAAACCCGTACACACCTAGCGCAATGTGCTGGATGGCCGCCATGGACGTCTGACGGTGGACAAGGTCTCTGGAAGAATATTAATGAAAAATATGGCTCATCAACTAAGTTACACATTCCCACCTCAGGGGAGCTTTATAAAATTATGTGAAGGCAAGTAAAATACTTTGTTGGAGGGCATATACCTACTAGACCATTGAAAGAAAATACTTTTCTGTCTGGGGCTAACAAGTAATGGCCCTTCTCCCAGAAATGATCTTTTACGAACACATCCAATGCATCTTTTACTCTAGCGTTAAGGCCAGTTTCCCCCGCTTCACCCCATCCCCCTAAACACTTCAACAGAGCCCCTACACCCCACCCGCTTAGCACTTATAACACCCAACTCACCTGTCCATTAGTGCATCTTCAAACAGCGGCGACACAGCGTAGATATAATCCTTCCCCATCTCCCCAATGTACTCAAACATGAAGGACAGGGACTTGAGGACGCCGTTCTGTACGTTCAGCTCGGGGACCCTGTACTCGTTCATCAGCCCGGGGAGGACGGTGAACGGGGAGCATGTCTCGGCCACTATGGCGATGGCCACGGTGGTACACACGCGGTTCTGACGCTCCTGGACCTTGAGGTTGTTTAACAGGGTGGCCAGCACATCGTGAGGGCTGGAACATATAAATATTTCAATTATGCAAAATTTTCTTAAAACTTATGTGTATTATCATTAATAGCACTGTGATCATAATTATTAACATTCTCACTACCATAACAAACAAAATGTTTCATTTGTCAGTCTAAGTGACTTGGCACTTATTATCAAATACAATTACGCTCTTAAATATTACCGAAATCTAATGACAGTATGAATGTTAGATTTCAATCCATTCTCAAATGTCAAGATCCCATATAATATATTTTACAAAAGACAAACACCCCATTCTCATAGATTAGATCGACCTACATTGGATCGACCTAACTCCCTGGGGGTTCACGCTAAATAGCTGTCAGCCGGGCGGACATGAAAGTTAATTATCCCTTTCTGTTTGTAGTAGGCGGGGACGGACACTTAAGGCGGATTATCTGACAGTAATCTAGTGAGACTCCCCGCGGTGATAGATCGATCTAAAAGTTGTGAGAACAGAGCCAAAGTAACTAACCCAATGGCCTTGGCGATGTAACCAAATGTGTTGACGGTAGCTCTGCGGATGGCTTTCTTGTGTGCCTTTAGCAGCTCCAGGAGCTCAAAACATATCCTCATCCACTCCCTGGCTGACACGAATTCTGCCCCTCTGTCTGCTATACGCCCTACCAGGTCAATGCAGTTCTCCTGGACCTTCTCGTGTCTGGAACAGAACAAATCCGCTCAGTTAACATTGACAAGCTATTCCACATGGATTACTCATTGACATATTAGTACTCAGTGGATGCCATACGCTATGAAGTCAGCTGATTTTATTCATTGAGGTAAACCAACCTTTTTCCTTAAACTACAGTTACTACAAAAGATGTATACCTGAGACATTAAGTCAATCAATGACATGTCACACTTGGGTTTTACAACTGCTACACATTGTCCTTCTCTAGTTTCAGAAAAGGAACCCCCAAACTGTTTAACAATCACATGAAAAACACATTAAATTTTCCAGGTATTAACCGGATTAGCAATATCTAAGATCATTATATCTAAGTCATCATGCCATCCTCTCACCTGTTCTTCAAGATAGGTGTCAGTCTGGGCAGCAGATCTTTGATGGGTGGGGTCATCTTGGTCATCCCTATCACATTAACTATAGCCTTCAGGGCACCAAGAATACTTCCCAGAACTTCAGGGTACTCCTCTCCCAGGTACTCATACAGTACCACACCCAAGTGACCCATCAGCTTCTCCTGAAATATAGAACACAGTCAGGGTTAGTGGATTATCTAGACAGTGAACTTCAGGGTACTCCTCTCCCAGGTACTCATACAGTACCACACCCAAGTGACCCATCAGCTTCTCCTGAAATATAGACCACAGTCAGGGTTAGTGGACTATCTAGACAGTGAACTTCAGGGTGAAATTTTTCAAACAGTTCTCTTAAGTTGAATAAACACATTTAAAAACAAGCAATGAAGGACTTGCAAAAATAAATCAAGCACACTTCTTATACTAGTCTTCACCATTTTCCTTAAAAAGGATTTCTATCTGGGCAGCAGCCAGTTCCTCCTCAGCAAAGAAATGTTCAATTTACTATACAAATGAAAATCAAGTTTGTTTTACCTACCACATTATAACATAAAATCTGCCCCTCCACAAAAAATAAACATACAACAACAATAATAATAATAATAAAGAATTAATAAAATTAGAAGAAATCAATAATAACTGACCTCCTGGCATGTCTTCATGACCACAGCAATCTTGGAGATGAGGTCCGCGGCCTGCTGTCTGACCTTGGCTGACTTGTTGTTCAACCTCCATAGGATAGTACCACAGATCTGGGGTAGGTACGGCTTCACTCTCTTGGCCAGGGCATTGACCACTGTGCCAAAACCATTCAACATTACCGAGTCCTGGAATATAAAGAGAACTGGTCAGACAAGCCATTCAGCATCACTGCCTCCTTGAATAATTCATATACACATGATTTAAGAGAGTGTTATAATTAAAGGGTAAATTAACAGGTTCAGGTTGACGGAGTCCAGTTATAGATAGATTGTAGGATGTATGATTATGATAATTATCATTTCTTATCAATAATGATAGCAAAATACAGTGGTTTAAATACACAAATAAAGCACAGCCCCAACATAACAAGAATAGCAAGAACACACACACACACACACACACACACACACACACACACACACACAGACACAGCATAACCTTACCTCAGTGGTCTGTTCCTGGAAGGCATACAGTATCCCATCAATCAGCTGCTCCTCCAGCCTGGAATCGATGTCAGAGGCGCCCAGGTTGGCCATGATCTTCTCAATAGTTTCCATCACCATCTTGCGATACTGTTCTGCCTCATCCTTTAGGTCGTCAACCACGCGGCTGATGATCTCTGCTGCACCCACCTTGTTGGCTATTTCCACAGTGGTGTCCACCAGCTAAAAACAGTAAGTAAGATCAGGGCTGATTAAAGAATCCAAGGTAAATACACTAGACTAGTTTTTGTGAATAAGGAATACTGTAACAACAGGGAATGTTAAATTGAACAATACGCCTCTTAGGGTGTCTAGTTTAGTATATTCAGGGTCAACTCTATTCTGGGTCAATTGTTTATCCTGCCAAAATGAATATTAAGCCACTTCCCCCCTTTTCACCCATATCAAGGGTTTAGCCAGTGAGTCTGGACAGGACAGCCTGTTCAAGCAAAGGGCAGCCCAACTTATAGCTGGATGAGTTGCTTAAATTTATACAGCAAAACACCTTAACCCCCCCATACCAAAATTCAAACCCCTGGCTAAACCCCTGCCCCATACAATGTAGTATTTTCTTTACCTGTCTATAGTTGCGTCTGTCCAGCGCCATCCTCTGGTTCCAGAAATGTTTGAAGAAAGCTGGTAGAATCTCGTCCTTGATATACTGTGGCTCCACACCATCTGTGGCACAACACTGCTTCACCACCTGGGGAGAAAACAGTCTTTCTTTAATGTTTGTGAATAATAATTATGATCAAAGTCACTAACAAGTTAGGGTTTTGAAATAAAATGTTTGTCTTGTCTTCTACAAAAGGTTCTTCACCAAAAATAAATAACAAGAAATGGACCAAAATGGAACATTTGAAACCGTCATGACTATCTTTCCTTTTTTTAACAATAAAAGTCGATTGGTACTTATATCTCATATACAACTGTATCTCACATACTAACTGAACTTTCAGTTTTTATTCTGATACATCATCTGTACCTTGAGCACAATCTTCTTCATTTCCTCGTCGGGGGACTGGAACTCTCTGATCAGAATCAACATCACCTCTCGTGTGTAGTAGTTGGCGTACTCGGCGTCCATCAGGGGGATCAGGTAACCAATGGCCTTCAAGAAGGCTGCCAGACCCTAAACATTACAAATAGTTAAAACCTTAAGTTAAGATTAACAAGCATGCATAATAAGCAAAATGTATATAAATTTAGTTCCAACATATTTTAAAACATGCAAAAAGGCATCTACAACAAATAATCAATCAAACATGTCAGAAATAATATAATGGTATATACATTTAAAAATCTTTCTGATAACAAAATCTTTATAAAATTTAAATAAGTGATTAAAAAAGTTAAAATTCCATATCACAAGATATTAATATGTGGAGTGCACAGTCAAATGGACACCTAAACATGACTTCCCACACAAAACACCTCACCTTTCCTCTATGTTGTCTGATACCCTTCCAGAGAGGCTTGAGGACGCTGTCAAAGGACTCGATACCGTAGGGTGTGGCGGCCTCTGCCAGCGCAGCCAGGGCCAGAGCTGTGATGGTACGTACTTTCTGCTGCTCATCTACCAGACCTGAGGAGAAGATAGGATTGGATTGAGAACATGCCACAACACAGACACACACTGGCTAATTAAATGGTTATTACTGGATGCTAAAAAAGTTTTTAGTCTAACATCGTTTTTAGGTATGCATACGATGTTAATCATATTAGAACCAGTGAATAAGTGTAAATAATTTCCCACAAAGCAGGCAAAAGAATCCTACCCCTAGAGTTAAGAATTGTACACATAATCATCCTCTAAAATATTACACTATATTGCTGCACCTGTTGTCACAGTTTTGTAGAGCCACAAGAAAACATTCACAACTCACCATGTTCAATGATCTCCACCAAGTTTTTCAAGTGTGGCAGAATGGCGCACCCCATCAAGATGGCGATCTGCTGCACAATCTTTATCCCAGTGTGACGGGCCTGCCAGGACTTCTTACTGCGGCACACAGCCTTCAAGAAGGGCAGTAGTGATGGGATGCCCAAGGCTGAGGCAACCACGGCGAATGCTCGTGCCGTGGTGTTACGCACATACTCGTCCAAGTTGTCAATATCTGGCCTCATTGTGGAGATCATGGTGGCCAGTCCAGCCGCCTAGAAGTACAAATTATACACATAAAAAGGAAGGATCAACTTTTTTTTTGAAAAACTACAAGAGTCAACAAACTTGACATGATCACCTGTTTAAAACAATATTTTCTCAAAAGTCAATTTATTAAAGAAAACAAAACAAATCAAACTTTTACCAGTTATGAACAAAAAGTTTTGTGTGGGTGTATATATATATCTAAACATTGATTTCCATCACATTTTATCTCCAAACCAAAACAAGTGCACCATAATTGCTTTGTACACAATTTATCCATACCTTAGCCAAGTTGGAGATGATCTCTCTGCCCTCCACTCTGGCGTAGTAGTCCTCATCAATCAACAGCGGCTCTATCACCACTAATATCTTGTGTACATATGGACGCACCAGGTCATCCAGCTTGTACAGGATGCGATCTATGACCTTCACCAATAGATGGCGCTCCTGGTCCTCCAGGGTGGGAGACATGAGCAGGGGCAGGATCTGGTTGAAGAGAGGACCCGCACCAAACTCTCTGGCCTTGTCTGTGATCTGTCGTAGTGCAGCCTGAAATGTTGTAAATAGAAAATGTTATCTATATCCACCCATCTTTTTCTTCTATCAATATTTTTTTCTTTTAGTACCACAGAATACTCTTTGAATGTCAACAAAATATATATTTTATCAAACACAGTCTGTTAAACAGATGCACTCATGAGCTTACACTTTTCTTTTTGGGGGAAGGGGGGGGGGTGAAATTTTTTTTGGAAGGGTATCACAGCATCTTGTTTTTCATTTTTCCTCACCTTTCTCATAGGAGGTGTACCATTCTTGATCTTCAGGAGAAGTTTCATAATCTTCCTCTCTTTCTGCTCTTCTGGAGACAAACTTTCCTCATCAACATCAACCTGAAACGGTAATAATTACAACTTTACAACAATAACAACAAGAACACATTACTTACTGTGTAATACATTCACTGTGAGATGTTAACTGTTAACTGAACCTCCAAGCACAAACCCAAAGTCTCTCAGTGGCAGTGACCAACAAGCTGAATTTTCCAAGGCAGGCAGAGACTAAAATAGCCATTAACATCAAGCAAACTTCTCTTCCCTGTAAGTTGCCTACCAGTAGCTTATCAATTAACACTAACTTAGGAAACTTCTCTTCCCTGCGAGGTACTTACCAGTAGCTTATCAAAGTACTGCATGTCATCAGGCTTCATCATGGGCAGGTTCCCCTTGGGCTGCATGTCCACCACCTGAACATTGTGGTCTGGGGTCTGCATTCTGAACCCCATGGGGGTCCCGCTGGCCCCACTCATCATCGGGGTCGGCGTAGCAACCAGTTTGCGAGCGGGAGTCCTGATGGGGATGTAGCCTGCTGGAGGAGCTAGCGCCTGGAGGAGAGATGTGATAATATGGTTATAATATTACACCCGAATCATACATTTATATATATAACTTATCAATTGTCTTATACCAACAAATAAATCGAAAATAAATTTGTTAGAGAAGGAAGGGCCTGGAGGAGAGACATGATAATATGGTTATAATAATATTATACCCACATCATACATTTATATATATATATAATACATCAACTGCCTTACATAAACAAATATATCCGAGACCTCTCTATTGATTTATCCAATGTTTTGTTTGGCCAGAAGGCTCATCAGAAGATGTTAAAAAATTGTTACATATTCTAACACTTCTAACTGCTAGTTAAGGAACATTTCTAGGCTCCCCTTCCATCCCCTCCCCCAAAAAGGGTGAAACAATCTTCTGCCTTAGTTTCTACCCTCCCTTTATTGGTAATATATACCCTTCCTCTGTACCCACCTTGTAGCCAGGGGGGAACATGGTGTCCAGCTCCTCATCAGTGAGGGGTCTGTTCCTCTCATCTATCTCCCTCTGCCAGGTGTAAGCCTGCAGCTGCTCTGGGGTCATACTCATTAACTGCCCTGGGGTGGGGGTAGCCATCCCCATAGCTGCCTGACCACTGGGGGTCACACCACTGGGGGTAAACCCACCGGGAGTGGCTCCCCCTGGGGTCATGCTGCCTGCAGGGGTCATCCCCCCAGGGGTGGTCATACCGGCTGGGGTCATAGCACTGGGCGTGGCTTGGCCAGGGGTCTCATCCCAGCGGGAGCGGCGCTTTGAGGCCCCTGGGGTGGGGGTGTCTTGGATCTGGTCCCCAACGCGGTCTGTGCGTGGTGTCTCAGCCCAGCCACTGCCATGACCAGGAGTTTCTGAATGAGAAGTAGTTTATTTTAAAACAGAATTATTTCCACTTCGAGTGCAGTAAATTAAACCCCATTACCTAACCTTGCAAAAGTTAAAGAAATAACTGTACAGGTTTTATCCTTAAATATGAATATCTTATATAAAAGTCAACTGAATTAAATATAACAATTACTGAAACCATTTTGAAAATGAGGTCAAACACACCTGTTCCAACATTTTTGTATGATAAGATTGTAATAATTGTGATATCATCCCTAAATACCACATATGACCACCCTGATGGTACCTACCTCTCTCAGTCCTGGGGGTCTCATCCCAGCGGTTCCTCCTAGCACTGGGGGTCCCTTGATGTCCCGGGGTGGTATGTCCCGGTGTATCCCGGCCAGGCGTGGCAGCTCCTGGGGTAGCGTGACCCGGGGTGGCTTCCCACATCCTGGTACTGGGTGTGGCCATATTCCCGGGGGTCTCTCCCCCCTTCTGTCTCCCTGGAGTCTCATCCCACCGTGCCTGGGACGGGGTGGTGGACTCGGCGGCATCCCAGCTGGACTTCTTCTTGGCAGGTGCCGTGCCATCTTCTGCTGCCTGGTCCCAACGACGTCTCTTTGCAGACTTGGCGGCCGAGTCGCCGCTGCCGTTGCTTACTTTCAGAGTGCCCTCTTTGGCCTTCTCTACCATCTGTTGCTGGAGACCACGCTGTGTGATAAATACATGGACTGGTTAGTTATCATAGTGAAAAGTAAAACATTGTCACTTATTTCAAAAACATTTCCCATGGTAAGAATATAAATAGGAAAATCCCTGATGCATTAGGGATCAGCAGGGGACAAAAAAAAAAAAAAAAAAAAAAAAAAAAAAAAAAAAAAAAAAAAAAAAAACCTATAAATTATTATATTTCATTGATGGATCTAGATTTCCAGAATGATAATTATAGCGATCATGGACAAGAGCAGAAATATGAGTGCATGAAGAAGTTCAAGACACTTGTGAAGGTTAACAAATTTTATAATCTACCTGCTCCTTGGTCAATCTCTGTTCCCGGAGAATCTCTGCATACGTCCTCATGCCAGATAACATCTTAGGGTCTGGAGTTTTCCCACCTGGAACGACAAAAGAAAAAGGTCACGACACAGGTCGCGACGGGAAAGTTCGGACTTTAGTATGGTTGTTGATGAAGTTCTTATCACTATAATTTACTTTAAAACATATAATCTTGACAATAAGTAAACACTCAGCAGTTTGCACTCTTGTTTCAAATGTATCCAAGAACCTCTTCTCTCTCCTCACATCTTCATTCATAAAATCACCTATTTTTTTAAAATTTTAAGACAATTTAACAAAAGCACACAATATCAAGTTACACCTGTCTAACAAATACTGCATTAGAGCAGCTCACTGCTGAGTGTTTACAGAAAACCATGGACTACATCATCATAGCAAAAACCAAAAATATGACACTTATCAGTAATACAGAGCTGAAATAATCACATAAAATATGACAAAGCAGTACTATAATGAGGATAATAATAATAGTAACTATAAAATATATGTATATATATATAATAACAATACAGGTGGCACGGCCATGATGTCCCAAAGTAGCTTATTCAGTGAAAGCATTCAAAGACCCTTGTAATGCTGTAGGGTTGAACTAGACCACATGGGACAAAGAATGGCCGCCCCCTAGTTACAATACAGAACCACTGGGCATTGTCTCCTTATAAAGCCAAATTTTTTCTTACACCCTGGATTTACTGTTGACATATACTCGAAAAAATACCACTGCGGCTGATCACTGATTGATTAACCAGCAGTTTTTCTCAGGGGAATTTTCCACCCAATCCCCATTGTAACAGTTCTGTATTGTCCAATCATCATTCACGACTCATTTTATCATTTCTTCATAAAAAATGAGTGAACAAAGCAAAAACAGCCTCATTCTTGTTACACAATGATGTAGTCCACGGCATGTAACAATCATAGAGCAAAACATACGTACGGTTACCAGCGTCCAAGTTGCCATGGAAACAGTAGTCAAGTCAAGTTCCTATTGGTCAAAAGTGTAGCCCTAGAATAATGCTCTAGATGAGTGTAGTTTTGGATGGATGATTGAAGCTTTACAACAGGGCAACACGAGTGAAGCAAAAATATATTTTTAGCTTTTTTTAATCGAGAAATATTTCACGGATAATCTTTTGTTTATAAAACACTCTATTAACTCTTTGAGGCACAATAAACATTTTGTTTCTTTCAATAATATCTGCCTGTCAGCCATGTTCCCCTGTGTAAAAAGCTATGGTGTTGTTTGCTATGGAGGTCAAAAGCTGAAAATGGGGCTTGACTCTCGGCCAAAACTGAGCTGTTTTATCTTTTACAATCTCCCAAAATCCACCAATTCAACAATAACTTAAGTGACACAAGTATGACAAAAACATTACAAAATGTTCACAATAATGTTATTTTAAAATTCATAGCAGCACTTATTTCACCTCCAAACAGTATGAAATGTGCATTACCTACCATACACTTTGTATAGGAAGATATTTAAATTATTTTTTAGACTGAGATTTTGCCTATCATGTTTTAGTCAAAGCCCCTGTAATTTACGCCACCTATAACGCTTTAAAGTCTGCGGCCGCTCTCCGCCATGGGCATGTATAGTTTTCAAGATGGCCGCTGCTCAGGAGGAAAAAGATACAGATTAGTAATGGTCTGTCTTGAGATGAGCCTTAACTAATAATGAATCAATGAGTCACTTATACTCCAAACTGATACATCCACATCACACGTGGATACACATGGCAGCAGTGCCATCTATCCACTCTCACAACCTACTTCATGTAACTGCTTTCCGTAGTAGATTTTAACCGCCTCCTTTTTTTTCCCTCACATCCAAAATAAGACACCCAAATCTAATGGTCTGTTTGTAAACCTAAACACTGCCATCACTGTCACAATAAAAAGTTTTTTTTCAAAAATATTTTTGCCAATAATTTTTGTGTTCTACAAAAATCACATAAAGACAGTTATCATGAAGATGCCATTCTTCCACTCTACACCAGTCATTCCCATCACACTCATATATATATCTCACTTTTATCTAAAAATAAAAAAGGACTTGCTCACAAACAGCATCTCAACTGTGAGACCTCCCCCCCCCCCACACACACAATCTCCTACACAATTTCATCATCACCATAATAATAGATATAAAAAACATGAAAACAATCAATTAAGAATAGATATGGATGAAATATAGCAGTAATAAGAGTGTTATAGAATCAAACCCACCTTCAGCAAAGGGGTCATGCCTCTCTGGTGAAATGATCATCTGACGGCGCCTCTTCTGATATTCATTCTCACGGTCTGTAATCTTTGGCACCCTGTGCTCTGCAAACGGATCATAGTCCTGGGGCGAAAAAAAAGATACAAATTATAATTACAGGCTTTCTAACAAACATATAATTAATTTTCTATAAACAATTTTACACATTTTAAGTCTTTATAAGTGGTAGTAAATGAAACAGATACACTACACAATTCCACTCTATCTTGATTAAATTGATACAATTACCAACACTGCAGGGGTATGTGATATCCCCCCCCCTCACTTGGGCTTTGGAGGTATCTACATCTTCCTTTAGAAAAAAAAAAAAATAATAATAATAAAATAAATAAATAAAAAAGTATGTTTACCTTGTCATTTCCCACATCAGTGAGATAGTTAAGCGGTGCTGTGTACTGCGTCTTCTTGCCAAGCTGTATGTTGGTGCTGTAGTCATCATCATCCTGGAATTATGTTGGAAAAAATATAAAGCCGTTATAAAAAACTTAACTTGACCATCTTGGATATCAAAATATTCCTTTTCACTCGGATAGTGATTTCAGTTATTTATGAACAAATCTTCTGACTTGAAGCACCTCCATTTCCAGAACTCTTGGATTGACAAGTTTTATAGTGATAACAATGCATTAATTCATAGCATATGGCACTGTTAACATTTATTTTAAAAAAATCAGATGAAACAATGGCAATAGTCTCCTCAGAAATGAACCAACATCTGCTTCCAGTTATACCACCTTTTTCACAAACCAGTTTGACATTTATTTGAGTATCAGAGAATTGTTAGGATGAGATTTAGACCATCATAATATAAGTTGGCCATCCAAACAGGAAGTCAGAACTTAATACTAAAGTGGGGGCTATGACTATATCAGTTGATAAAGATGGAGTGTCATCAGTAAGAGTGACCAAGCTCAAGCCAGAAATTGGTAAATTCATAAAAAAAGTAAATTTCCAAACTAATCATAATTACCCTTCAAAGTATACAATCAGCAAGTGAAAGCCTACTTACATCCTGGTCTTCATTGGGCGCTATGGATGTGACATAACCATCATATTTCCCTTTATTTGAGCTGTAAATATCAGTATCAAAATGGCCCTCTTCTCCAAGCCCGACCCTCTCCTCCTCTGTGAGGTTTGCCAGGCCCTGCTTCTTGGACTGGAGGCTACGCACTTGCTCCTCAATTTCTGGAAGTATGATGCATATTACTAAATAAACATTTAATGAAAATTGGGGAAAATAGAGCCAGGCCATTATCCATGGGCGGCTTTTAGTGACTTATTGATCAATTTACTGGCATGCTCTTTTTAAACGTAACAATTTTAACATACTAATAGAAAGGAAATGAAACAGAAGCTCTGTTTCAGAACCATTACACTTAAGTCGACAATGAATTTCCGATGGAAATATATTTGAAGATTCTGGTTTCTAGAACAAGCTTTGAAGAACAAAACTGAACGCGAAACTTAGCAAATGCCGAATCAACTAGGAGCCCCGGTAGAGCAACAAGTTTACAATATAAGATACAAGCTCCGAAAAACAATATCAAAAAATGCGTTAAACTGGAGATAAGAACATATAGTTCACACCATATTTACTACAAACACAACAATTTAAGCCTATATTCTTGAAATAAATCACATGTTAAATATCATACCTTCATGCGTTGTGGCAGCCATTTTCTTTTCTTCTTCCACTGACGTCCAGACAACGTGATTTTTCAAATATTTAGCACTTATCTTGCCTATGTTCTAAATACATTATTATTTTGATAATTACTATAATATTTATGGATGTGTGTAATTAAATATTGTTTTTATTGTTTGCAATTTAACTCGACAAATTCCGTTATTTTCCGTAAAGTATTCAATGACGTCACATAGTCGGGGTGAGTCCAAGGTCACAGCTGGTTTCTGAGGACAGGCGGGTTTAGTAATCCAAGTGAGAAGCCTGTCAATAAAAATGAAGAGAGCTGTCAAGATCGGAACGGACGTCATAAAACTCAGCAAATCTAAATCAGAAATTGTTAAAGTACAGCGGTAGGTTGTGTCGATTTCTTTTTGAAACTGCAGATAGTTAAAATATTACGACTTGAGGTTAGTTACTTCCCGTTCACTTCGACTATTATCAGCGAGCCGCGTTTGATAATCATTATGATATAACGTGTCGAAACCTTCAGTTTCTCTCGCCACTGCCTTATCAGTGTTGTAATTACAGTGTAGCTTGTTGGAAATCAAGGTTGGGAAGCTGTATCATAGTGTTTGAGATGTGCTAGTATGGTGTATCATATCACCTGACTTCTGTTTTCTGGTGCAACATGTACTAGTATTAGGACACTGGGGCTTCTTATACAACCCATAGGGCAGTGACTTAATTATTATAATGTGAATTAAGGAAGTGCCATCACGCTAAGAGAAAAAAAAAACTTATTGACGTAATCTTTAGAACCAATGCAGAAATATGATGTAAAGAAACAGAATTACTGGTATGTACTGCAATAATTAAAGAAAAGAAATTATTAGATTTATGTGTGTATAAGTCACAAGACCTACAGTGTTTGTCCACCCCTATGTTACAAGATAGCCCATAAGATATAAACCATTTTATGCTTTGCCAGTTTACATGTGGTATATGTATGTTACAGGAGTGTTAATTAAGAGAGTGATTTTTAACATTACTCTCTAATGTTGGTAACAGAGGGCTACATACATGTATTACAATTTTTTATTTTAAAATAAACTACTAACTTGAAAGACAAATAAGCTGTGTTTGTAATTTTTATAAAAAAAAATAGGTAATTTATTTATTTTTTATTTCTATGTTTATTTTTTTCAATTAATTCCTTTTCATGCAAAGTAATAAAAAAGCAGGACAAAAACTTTTTTAATTTATGTTTTATTACAATTTCTCTGTTGCAGCTGCTGTATGTGTACTTGCCTAAAACAGTGTAGAAAAAAACTTCTTCAAGTTCAGCAACAACAAAATGCCTTACCAGTACAAACAATGGTGCATCTACCCGACCTGAACCCATTCAGTAGGAACAGAAAAGAGGAATACTCTGAAAGGAGAATTTTAGGGTAAATATGTCGCGCAGTGATCAAGATACAAGAAGTGTATGAAAGGCGAGTGTTGATTAATGTTTGGAGAAAGACGAGCTCAAGTTTGTCAATATATATATATATATATATATATAAATATATATGTCAAAGTGACTGAGTTATTTTGATTCCTGGTTTTAGCTAGTATTACTTGTGCTTCCTTTCATAGACATGAGATTTCAGATTTTTGACCTAGTGTTTGTCTTGATACAGAGAGACAATATGATACTTTGTCAACTAACAGTTCCTAAATGCTTCCAGATACAGATGCCATGGTCACAAAATTATGTAATATATTTTATTATCAAAGATAATCATACTTGTCTGGTTAATTATATAAAGTAATGCTTTTTTGTTCTGTGACTTAGTGATGAAATACAAGGTAACATGTAAATCTTTTATGCCTTCAGCTTTGTCATTTAGATATAATTTTTGAAGAGACAGCATTATTATACATGTAATTCCCTTTCAGGTGCGACTTGGGCTAAATAATGAAGGATTTAGATACGGTGGAAATAAATAATGTCCTCTTTCAGTTTTAGCATGGAGCAAATGTTTGAGGTGGTAGCTGATGTGGAGAATTACACACAGTTTGTGCCGTGGTGTACCAAGGCACAGGTGACAGCCAGAAGACCAGGCTCCTTTAAATGTAAACTACAAGTTGGATTTGGGCCTCTCTTGGAGAGCTATACGTCAGTTGTCACAGCAACAAGGCCACATTTAGTACGGGTGAGGAAGTCAATAAGATCATCGTTAGGGCCCTATTATTTGTTGTCCTGGAAGTAAAATAGAAATGGGTCTTTAAAATTCAACCCCAGGAGTCCCATGCTAAAGGCTCTCATCTTTGAATAATGCGATCCTTACAACTGTTATAGAGATTCCCAGGTTCTGCATCTTATCTTCTGCACACAGGAACAGAATTGAATGACTCCACATTGTAATTTCAACAGACTGTATCTGACTATAAAGGTTACGTGAAACAGTCAAGATCAATTCTCGTCTCCAGTCAAGACCCCTCCCCCACCCCCTTCCTCATAAGTTCTTTCTGAAACCAAGACCATAAAATGCCAACTTCCAGTGATTGAATTAATAACATCTAATAAAATTAAATATAACTGACAGATAAGTTAAGTTTTTTTTTAAATATAAATTTAATTGAATAACAGTAAATAATTTTGTTTCATTGTGGTTTAAAGACTGAGGTGAAAACACACACATGCAGGCACACAATAAGGCAGTCACTCCTGCACACACTAGTACTTCTACAGTAGTGGACATGGCATCTGAGTAGTTATTAATAATGATTATTTTTCTGTTTCAGTCCGTGTGCACGGATGGTCGACTGTTTAACAATCTAGACACAACATGGCGCTTTAGTCCTGGTATCCCAGGGCAACCGCAGACATGCATGTTGGATTTCTCTGTAAGTAAGCACAGTGAGTTTCATCTAGATGAAAACAAAACATTTGTATCATTGAGAAAAGTCAGTATGTGCCCAGACCCAAACTCCTTTTCGAAAAAGAAATTTAAAAAAAGAAAAAGAAAAGAAATAAATCAGTCAGTGGCCTGGCAAAGCAATCTTAATTCAGCAGTTTGGGGTGTAAGCAATGAGAGTTTCACCAAAGTACTTACTGGTTAGATAGAGGAGTCTTTACATAACCGACATGTGAGTGGGTTTTAGTGATTTTCCAAAGATACACAGTATAAGAATTTATAGGTTTAAGTATGATAATGAAAAAATAAAACATTTAATTAGCCAATTTATGTGAAATATTGCTTCTAACCTGTTTTATTATAAGTAAATATCAATGACAAAACTGTAGACCAATAATGGTAACTATATTTTAGTTAAATACCTAACACTGAACCTGAATCGTAAGAGATAATAAATCTAAATAAATGTCAGGTTTTGATCTTTGATACTTTATTTATTTATTTTAATTCAAAATGTGTAAGTTAATTCTCTGCTTTGCTGTTACTAAAATAGGGCCTGAAAACGAAGTTTTCTTGGCAAGCAATTGTTGAATGTTCCTAAATGCTTTTGCAGCACTGATTTTGCGTCTTTATAATTTGCTGTTCTGTTTGTTTCTTTTCAAGGTTTCCTTCGAGTTCCGGTCTGCTCTCCATGCAAAGATGGCGCATATGTTTTTTGATGAAGTCACTAAAACCATGGTGAACGCTTTTTTAAAAAGAGCACAGAAACTTTATGGACCTCCAACGGTCATCAGGCCCAAAACTGTGGTCAAAAGTAATCCAACATCTTGACGCCGAACAGAAAGAACCCATAAAATTTTAGTCAAATTTTATTTATTATGATATAAAATATCATTGAAGGATTATTGTATAGAATCTGTAATAAACAATTCTTTTTTATGTATGGACTTTTCAGTCTGATTGAAATTCATGTCAAAATGTACTGTAATAATTCCTATGTGACTTCAATTTTTTAAAATTAATTTGAAGAGTCAAGATGTATCCCAGAACTTATAAACAGTTGGTCAAATCCCCAAGGGTTGTGCACTGTACATGTACTCCAGTTTGTTTCATCTTCCTAGAAACGTAGCCTATTTAAATTGTTACGTGTAGTTGAAAATTTTCTTAATTAAAATAATGTAATGAAGCCAATTAGCAGAATTCTGTCTTTTATTTAACACCCATCCTCCCAAGACTTGCACAAAGAAAGAAGTGGTCAGTTCTGGGCCATCGTTCTTCACTCTACTGGCTGCCTCTAGAGGACATCATCTCCAAACCAAACGATATTCCTCCTTCGATATTTTTTGTATAAGAACTGTAAAATTGAGTAATTATGAAAAAAAATTTAATCTCTCTGAAGTCCAGCAAGTGCGTATCAGACATGAGCTTTTTCCGCAGGAAAGCTGAATTCCACGTTTTTTAATTCAATTCTGATGGTTCCTGATATTCGTCAAGGTAAGTTGTCGGGTCTCTTGATAAATGTTCAGTTTTATTTTAAAAGCTAGGCTCATGTCTGCTGTACAGTTTGGTGGTGTAATTATTTAAAAATATATATTTTATCTGCAAAGTATAATGTATGAAAATAAAAAGTGTTATATAAGAAGTGATAATAAAACTAAACTTATTATTTATTTAATTTTTCAAAGAAAATGACATTGTAGATGACACCAGTATAATTCGATGCAAAGGGAGACCGTTTTAGTCAACACCGGGGTCTCTGCGGACTTTAAATTATTTCTCAAATGGCCGCTCTTCTTCTTGTTCTGGAAAATAAAGCTGGTGGTTGAACTTGCTTCTCTATGTACGGTTATTAGGCTACTCGATCTTTTCAAATAGGGAAAATTGTGAATTGTACTGATACTGTACTTATTAGGTCATGCTTTCTTGAAATTTGAACATTCTTAATCAGTGATGGCAAAGCAGTTCTATTCTTGGCATTAAAAGCACCACAAATGCTATTTAGGAATATAGAATTATGATTATAAATTAAAGGGGCGTGCCCGTGTTCTGTTATTTAGACCAAAGGTGAAGAGAGATAAGCTTATAGTTTATTTGATAGATAACCTTTTTACGCTTTCTATAACGTCAAAATTGACACTCTAAATAAAGTAAAAACCGAGATAAGCTGACTGTATGCTTAGATACTGAGACAAGTGTCACCTGCCAAGGTTTTTGTATCTTTAATTTTTACAATATGTTAATGTAGTTATCAAGACGGGATCACTTGCATTCCTTATTCACCTTTCTGGTGACGCATGACTTAGAGGTCGGCACTAGAACTTTACGCGCTTTTGGTACACGCGCCTTCTTGTTGAGACAACTGAACTGTCGATCTCTGAAGTTTTTTTAAAGATAGAAATCACCTACAGGATATGGTGTACCTCTTTCGTTCAATACACTGTCAGATTCCTGTGAAATAATCCTTATTGCATTCATGGGCTTTTGCTTTTTGCATTTTTTTCGTTTGTTTGTTTTGTTTTGTGCTTTGCACATCACTTTTCAACTTGCCGTTTAAATTTGTAGACATGTTTTGTTAAAAAACTTGATAGTAATCAACGGCTTCATTTCAAAGAGTTAACACAAAAAGAAAAATATGACGAAGTTGATTACCACCCCACTTTTGGTCCTACTGCCTATAAGAGACACATCATAGTTTACACAGGCGAGTTAGGGCATTCGTCAACACCCTTAGAAGAAAAAAAAAAGGGGGGGGATAAGGAGAAATGTAGAGTCCTTCTGAGACTATACTCATAGAAAAGCAAAACGAAAAAAAAAAAAATGCACTAAACTGCTCTTAGATTATTAGTAATAATTGGGTTGATATGTAGGCAGGCGATCAAAGATTTTATCTGATTCCATTCTCATTCATTCGTATCAAATTTACTGCAATATAATGTAAACAAGTTCGCTATCCTGTAAAATACAGCTTATCTATTTCACCTTTGATCCAGACTCCTCTAATTAATAGAGGATAATTATAACTCTGTGTTAGAGGAAATGGTATAAAAGTTTGGATTTTTTTTGAGGGGACAGCAGTTTGTTAGTGGTCCTGTGCTCTCCGTGACTGTCACCACAGAGAAATGGCGCGTTGTCAGAGGAGGATGGTGGCGGCCGTAACCGTACTGTTGCTGGCATGTGGGGGACTCGTTTATGCCGAGGAAACCACACCTAAACCGACTGCTGAAGCCGCGGGAGGTAAACCCAAATGATCAGTTAAATGTGTTTGCAGACTGTTTCTATTTCGACTTCTGTTGCAAAAAGTTACTTTTTGAATATATATATATATTGACTTGACATTTGATATGGAATATTTTTTCCAAATCTTTTTTCATCAGTTTTTTTCCTATTTTGCTGACTGATAAATAAAAAAAAAGGATTAAAATCGTCTTTATATAGCTTTAAATTATTATTTGACGTCATTGTGACATCAGTTCGTTAATTGAATTCGCCAGAGATGCAAATAAAAACATATTGCCCATTCTATGTCATACGAAAAACCATTAAAAGTGATATTTTGGATCTCCATATTTTCCAAATTATTGTCTGTAAAAGAGTTACAGGCTCCACAAAGGACCCTCATGTCAGTGTCTAGTCACAGTAACGGTCGCTGTTACGCCTGACCTGACCGCTGCTACCAGCGCTCTTTAGTGACAAGGTATTCCTTGGGATAGGTTTTTAGAGTTCAATCAGGAATAACATTTCAGGCATCGGTCCAATTTGGTCCAGTTTTGTTGTAGGACATGTAGGCCATTGATTGGGCGAGTAATGGCCTACCCACACATTGTCTATGTGGTTCAAATATGGCGATTTTGATGACCAAGGTAGCTGACCATTCCCTTGGTTCTGTAAGTAATCTGCTATTAAAAGTGCTCTGTGTGAATCGGCAATCTCACTGTGCAACCTAAAATCGTTCCTAAGGTGACCCCTTTCAATTGATAGTCAAGTGGTTCCCAGATTATTTCTTTATTTGATCTGGTTCAGGTTTTCGTCGTTGACTACAATTGGTGTTTTGGAACCAGTGTGGTATCCACTCCAAATACTTATGCTGTTAATGGCCTTAGTCACTAAAGGCGCGGCAAACGCTTCGTCGCTGGCCTCTTTTGGATGTCTGTAAACTCTGTTTTGACTAGTTGAGCGGTACAGGTGAAATCTGACCTCAATAAAGAAAGCCACGGGATTTCAGTGTTCTACCCAGAAACGGTCAAGGTCCCCAATTCATTAGAGAGACATATAACGATGTTTTGCTGTTTACAGTAGGTTCCTCGGAGGTCGTCTGGTATTCTTACCTGCTAAAACCAGTTTGGTTTTCCCTAAGAGCCTTGAAAAATGCGTTTTGGTGGCAATTTACCCCTCATTTTGAACGAACTGGGTGGTTTTTGTTTAGTTGCAACAGCATATCCCTAAAGGCAATTATCTGTCTGGCAATGTCTCTCTTTTTTGCGCCATTATGCCAAAGATTAAAAAAATTGCAAAGCACTGCATAGCTAAGTTTACACATTGCAAATCCGACAACTTGCATGCAAAATTTTTAATTCTTTTATGCAGTAGTTGCCGACATATGGATACTTTTTTGACAGAACCATGTTTTGCCAAAGCCAAGCTTTGACCTGCCCAAAGAAGCACAACCCAATTAAATCACTTCATATTACATAATGCAGCAGCGCAACAAACCTGGCATTCAGTTAATTGGTAGCGACACACCTGGCTACACACTTCTCCATTCACATATCTTATATGAGATCGTTTTTTTTTTGAAAAAAAAGAACGTAGTACCTTCGAAATTGAAATATTCCATATTAAATGTCAAGTCTCTCTCTCTCTCTCTCTCTCTCTCTCTCTCTATATATATATATATATATTTTTTTTTTTTTTCTGAAAAAAAGGTGTTATAAAGACCATTGCGTTTTGTTACTGCAGGTTGAATTTTGGTATAATACTCATTTTTTCAAAATGCTTTATCCTATTTTAAATGGTTTCTGTAACGAATAAAAAAAATCATTAGTTGCATTGTGTGTGTGTGTGGTAGTCTAATTTCTTATACAGGTATATATAGCAGAAAAGAAAGCATAGTATTTTCTTTCAAAACGTGTTTTTTTATATAATATGTACATGTATTAAGTATGATGTGTAGTGTGGTATTTTCTGTTAGTCCAGTAAGCTTGGCTTCATTCACATGCAATGTCTATTTTCTAAATTCTATTTTCTATTCGCGGTATGTCTTATGATCACGGTCTGTGCCCTGAATATCCCGCGGCGTAATTACTGGCAGCGCGAGCCAGTTACTATAAGTTACTATAAGTAACTGGCTCGCGCTGCCAGTAATTACGCGGCGGGATATTCAGGGCACAGACCGTGATCATAAGATAGCGCGAATAGAAAATAGATTTTTAGAAAATAGACATTCCATGTGAACGAAGCCTACATGTTTATTTTGTTCGCTGTACATGTATTTTTGTATGCTAGATTGCGAGGTCAGTAAAAAAATTAAAAAAATCGCCTAAGCGAAATGTCGGTTGAATATTGCAGCTGCAATTTTTAAAGTCACCCAATAAAGACAGCTATTGAAGTCTTGCCAAGGCGAAATTGAAAACATACGTCTCACAACAATAACCATTAAAATATTTAATTGTTTAGGTAACTTGGACCATAGGAATAATGTTTTAGACATATAAGATGTTATACTCTGGTAGAATGTAGATGTTCCAACTGCAATTTTGATGCTATGTAATTCTGATACTTTGCAAAATGCGGGAATGAAGCGAAAAATGCGTACAAAAAGGGCGATTTTACAATCTGTGTACACAAGTAGATGATAAAAACCCAGCCCACCTTGATACTCCCTCTGTCTCCCTTTTCTCTCCATCTCTATCTCCCCCTTTCTCTCTCTCTCTCTCTCTCTCTCTCTCTCTGTATGTGTGTGTTTGGATGTGCCTTGATCATGAATGCAGATATGTGTTACCCTCAAACGTCGCACGTTAGATCTTCGCACATTAAGTGACTTGGATGGCTCCGGGCACCTCAGTCTGTTATTGCTATTTTCAGCCAATTGGGGATACTATCGCCCATACCCTTATCCATTCGGCTACCAACAAGGATACCAGCAATACCAACCAATAGTAACTGTCACAACAGGTAAGACCTAACTCACTCCGCTCTCCGAATTACCGTACCCGTGCGATCAAAATCGCCCTAGTGTTTTAAAAAGGGATAACAACTGTTCATTTGGTCAAAAATGGAGTTTCCTTGGGTAAACGACAATTTTCCCGTACTTACCAATAGTTAGTCCGACATATGTAGGTAGTCCTTCTTTTTGTTTTTTTTTTTTTTACCACAGATTCCAGAATAATTGCGATAACCGCCATTATGGTTGTAAAATGAAATTTATTATATTTTTATGAATTGTTTACAATGTACTTATTGTGAAATATGGATCCCATAAGAAGAGTTGTTATCCCTTTAATGGTTGATACACTCATGCTTCAGACATTGCCTTTATGGACAATAATTCTTTTTAAATTGATCACTAATTAAATGCTGCAAAAGCTAGTGTTAAAACATAAATGTACAAAAGGCAATATGAAAAAAAAAACATCTTGTATAAAAGTAGATTGCATTATTGTGGCTGGTCGATAAGAATGTGAAAAGTTCGAGACATTTTTGTGCACCCAAAATCCATCAAACCTTTATAATCTCAAGCTTCATTCACATGCATTGTCTATTTTCTAAATTCTATTTTCTATTCGCGGTATGTCTTATGATCACGGTCTGTGCCCTGAATATCCCGCGGCGTAATTACTGGCAGCGCGAGCCAGTTACTATAAGTTACTATAAGTTACTATAAGTAACTGGCTCGCGCTGCCAGTAATTACGCGGCGGGATATTCAGGGCACAGACCGTGATCATAATAAGTAACTGGCTCGCGCTGCCAGTAATTACGCCGCGGGATATTCAGGGCACAGACCGTGATCATAAGATAGCGCGAATAGAAAATAGAATTTAGAAAATAGACATTGCATGTGAACGAAGCCTCAGTCTTCAAGGGGTGTTGAGTCCTTTAGCATTCCCCTCAGGGGATTAAGCTGCGCTGCTTTTAAGTTCGGCGGATCGGTTAGTCTGCGGATCATCTGTTTTTGATGCGCTCTATATTTACGTAATCCCTGTATACAAACGGGGAAACCAACTTGTGTCTTGAGTGTCTGTAATCATATTTAAATGTTTAAATAAGAAAATACGATTTTATCCTTTCAGCAAAGTATTATATTATCTTATGAACAGTACATGTACTTCACAAACCTAATATATATTTAAGTTCTACTTGTGACATTGGTACGTTTGTGTACGACTGTCGTATCATTTTATATAATGGAAGTATATTACTGATACCAATGTATCATTATTCATTTCTGTCATTTTTTTTCAGCGAGTTGGGGACCGTGGTCGGACTGGAGTGATTGCTACTGCAACTTTCAATATCGCATGCGCCAGTGCAGCAATCCTTTCAGTGTGGGCCAGAGCGGCTGTACGGGGGCGGGTGTCGAAACCCGGCGATGTGTCGGCGTAGGTGCTGGCACCAACTGCCCCGCTCTAACTTAATAACACAAATACGACTACGATTCTTGTTTGACTTGAGGATTTTATGTTAGCGGTGCAAATGAAAGCAAAAGCATGAAGATTATAATTTGGATTTTATTCGAGAGAGACATTGGTCTTGAAGAATAAGTAAAATGGTCAAGTAAACTTAATTGTGGCGTTTTTGAGATCATAGTAAGCTTTGTAGTGAGAACGGAGGATTTGCTGTTCCGTTTAAGTTAGTCGATTTTTTTCTCTTTTGTGCTTAATGTGTTAATGTCAGAATTAACAGATGGATGATTATTCATGATGGAAAACGTCTAAAAAAGAACTGTGACAAATGTTGCAAAACTAAGTGGATGTCTTCAAAGTCAAAGATCAAACTTAACGTAAACTATGTGCCGACATTTGAAAACCGTCAAATATGGTATGAGAATAATCTTTCGACAACCTTTAGTGGTTTATTATGGAAAATAAACGTGTATAGTTCGCATTATCTTTAATTGTTATAATTACGTGTTTGTGTTTGTGACATTGTAAAAATATCAGATAAATGGAACTGAAGGGTGTCGTTTTGTGCCAATTAATCTAAATTGCAATTACGGAATAAAACTCCCATTTCTATTGCGTTTTATTCTAATCATGTCACTGAAAACAACTGACTAAAGCAGCGCTTTGTGGTATGGGGACAGTTATAACTTGGTTCAAATCCCACTTAACTGGTTGAAATCAACGGGGCTCGATATCATCTATTCTGTTTGTGTACCACAAGGGACATTGTTCATAATAATAATAATAATAATAATAATAAAGAGCTCAACTGATAGTTTTAATTTAAAAAGACCATCGGCACTAGTAACGCTTTTGTTGTTTACTCTCAAATCTGTTAGTGAATCTGTTGGTAAATTATCTCAGGAAAATCAGAAGAGACATCCGGTGTTTTTGTCGTAAGTGTACGAGGATGGAGAAAATCAAATAAACTCTTCTTACATGATGATATAAATAGTTTATTTGCGTTGCGTTTCTCTATAGTGACACACGTGGGTAAGAAAGCCTCGACGTAAGGAACTGCGACGTTAGGTCACTAGAAACTGTACAAAAAGAGGCCCTATCTAAGTTATATTATATATACATATATTATCAAAACGTAATATTCCATTTGTCATGTGTTCTTCATTTATACATTGGTTCAGAGTTGACTCAAATAATATTTTCTTAGTATTCTACAAGTAGTATACATGTTGTGCATTTTAATAATAAAATAGTACTTCTGGTCATCTCGTTTTTGATCGAGCCGTCGGTCGGATTCATTTTTTTTTACAACATACTGTTAAAAAGTGATAACACGAAAACCCTTGGGGGTCACAAGGTCAGGTATTGGTCACGTGGTTAGCCATTGGTCACGAGCTCAGTCATTGGTCACCAGGACAGTCAGTGGTCACGAGGTCAGTCATTGGTCAGATCCTTGGCCTGGCGCACACACAGAACCTCGGGGGCACGTACACCGCTCCCGTAGTGCCAGCTAGTTCAGGAAGCACTTCTCCCTTAGGCAAGTGGAACGTGAACGTCCGGACTAGGGCAGTAAACACCAGAAACATCTCCTGGCGAGCCAAAATTTCTCCAGGGCAGGAGCGTTTTCCTTAAAAAACAAAGAAGTATCATTGCTGTATTGATGACCATCCATACGAGTACACGTGTTGCTCGCGTAGTTAAAATATTTGAAAATGATATGAAATGATTTTGAAAAGTTTTTAAACTTAAGCTGACAGCATCATGTATCTTAGCCATACTTACATTGAATACACAAAAGTATGTACCTTGATACTTTTAACTATGAAACTCAGATGTTATTGAAATAAGAAAGGACACGAGTAGAAAACGGTTTGATTTTCCGCAGTGATTAAATAAACTACGTCAAAAAGGCTGTTTTAATATGTTTTCTGATGTGTTTAAAGTTATGAATGTTTACCTATGGAGAATGGGATAAAATTCTCGACTCTTTTTAAGTTCCCATGTTCATCGAAAAACCTCGAAGGTCGAAATTCTCGCGGGTTGGGCCAGAAATCCTCATTCATAAAAACAGACCAATAGTTCGCCATGATGCTTGTCCCTTCGGGAATGACATATCCCCCAATAGTGGTGTCCTTTGTAGCTTTGTGCGGTAGAGAGATCGGTGCAATATAATTACAGCGCTGTATTTCCATTAGCGTAGCGTTAACATAGGGGAGATGTGGCCTGTCGGCAAGATTGGGGCGTCGTGTCTTTCCTACGACTTCTTCCAATTCTGCATGGATCTTTTCACAGACGTCAGGGTTAGATAAGAGGTACAACATTCCCCAAGTTAGTGTCGTCGACGTTGTTTCCGATCCCCCGAAATAAAGAGTTTGGCAGTTAGCAAGCAAGTCTTCGTCTGTATACAGCCACTTCTGCTCAGAGTCACCGGCTTTAAATTGGTGCAGGAAAGCGTCGACAAGACCTCTCGTGGCGCCTGCATCATACCCCAACTTGTGCTGGTCTAGCAGCCTTTTGACGTGGCTTGCAAACGTGTTCCACGCCACCTTGCCTTCGCTACACTGAGGCAAAAATGAAAGGAAAGGGAGAAAGTTCTGAATTGAAGCTTGAGCACTTAGTTCGGCTGCATGGCGATAGGCATCGATCACATTTCTGAAATGTGGATCGTCGTAGTCCTGTCTGCCACCGAACAAAATACTCCCTATAATGTTTGACCCCGTGGAGCTGATGGTTCTATTGAAATCAAACGGCTCGCCATTTGTATCTCGGATGTACAGCAGCAGAGCGTCAATCTCGTCTTCAGTTTGTTTCTCGATGTCAGCTTTTGCCAGATACTTCAGGGTGAATTCCCGGTAAGCTCTTTGTTTCATGCCATAATCAGCACACAATAACCCTGGAAATAATGCACATATAATTGACAAACAATTTTAATTTTCTTTAAACAGGCGGCATCTATGGTAATGGTAATTAGCGGCCATCTTGGCAGACAAGTACACATCGCGAAACTTTAAGCAGGTTAAAGGACATCAATGTCTCGACTGCGTCTCCTAAATCATCTCCTCTATTTCGCGTTAAGCTTCCCGACTTGCATTTCATCTGTTATTTGTTTGGATATTTAAAGTGCCTCGAATTCGATATTTTGCAGCATTTTCTTGTCACTTATAATTTATAGATAAAAATTATGTAAGCCGTCTACTTTTGTAATTCTTGGCAGCTCCGTATCTTCCAGTGCCGTAATGATTCTAAATCCCGACACTGCAAGGATGTTAAAAAGAAAGTAGGCCTACAAAAAGGCCGATCTAAGGCTGTATTCCCAGAGCTTTTAGATCGATCTATCCCCGCGGGGAGTCTCACTAGATTACTGTCAGATAATCCGGCTTAAATGTCCGACCCGCCTACTACAAGCTGTAAGAGGGTAATTAATTTTCGTTTCCGCTCGGCTGACAGCTATTTAGGGTGAACCCACAGGGAGTTAGGTCGATCTAAAGTAGATCGATCTAATCTCTGGAAATGGGGTCTAAGATAACGATGCTGTGAGGGCTTTAGTGCGAGGCTGACATGACAGGGCCGTAGCCTCCGGGGGGCAGGGGGGCAACGGCCCCCCCTGGGATTTGAGGTGCAAAAAATAATAATAATCGCAATTTCTGACTTCTGATTGAGCAATAAATAACAGTAAAAATGCACCAGAATGCAGTATTATACATACAGTTTTTAAAATTTTCCACACCGTGGGAGGGGGACACCCCCACCCACACACACCCCCCCCTTTTTGGCTTCGCCCACTCGTGTCCGCTTACTGCCCCCCCTGGCAATTTGCTCAGGCTACGGCCCTGTATGTTGTGTAACGGTACAAATGATGGTCTTGTTACTCATTACCTTTCATATACAGTTATACCCCCGCATGTCACATACAATACGGATTACTCACCTCTCCCATGGAGAAAATCTAATGTCGGGATATGCGGCCTGCCAGAAGTCAACGCTCCTTTTCTCTGAAACACATCTCGGATAGCTTCATAACCGGTCAAAATAACCGCTGTGGTGGTCCCCATCTTCACTGTGAATATGTTACCGTAGATCTTGGCCCACTCCATCAGGGTAAGTTGAGGATCTCTCCCAAGGAAAGGGAGAACGCCTACCAGTGGGAGTCCCCATGGACCCGGGGGAAGGTTGTTCTTCTTGCGGCCCCGCACAAAGACAAAGATCAAAGCCACAAAAACAACTACCAACAGCAGTGTCGAACCGACAAATGGGTTAACTACAGATCCAAGCACAGACATTTTGAATGTGACTTAAACGACTTACGTAATTCGAAAGGTGCGATGTGCGCATGACCGGAATTGTGCACTACATGTACAGGGGTCAAAATAGTACCGGAAGCGTTGTTCACAGCGATAAGAACACATGATGGAGGCAGAAGACGTAAGTAGTATATGTGCACCAAACTCTTAGTATTTTACAGGTGGACCGCAGGTGGACCTGTGGCATAAGTATGACGCGTGATCAGCTTGAAGGGGGCCTCAGGTGATCCTGTTACGCATTATCACGTAATATTATTTAAAATTACATAACCTTATGTATTATTACAGAATCAACTATTAGCGTTTGAAGGTGGACCTGTTATGTAAGTGCATATGTGCATTTCGCAGGTGGACGTTTTGTATTTGTGACAGTAACGTAGGCCTATGTTCCTTTTTGGGGTTAAACGATGAATTATTTTAAATTATTCATGGTTCCAGGAGAGTGAAACTTTAATAGAAGCTTCTTCATGTGAGACCCTAAAATAATTAAACGCAGTTAGCAATCTGTGCAGTAAATATTTTTAATAACATGCTTGTTACATCAATTGCATCTCTATCCTTTGTTTTCTCCTTGCGTCACAGTCCGTGCGTACTT
>NW_019775325.1:305750-325468 GCF_001039355.2 Lingula anatina
CCCCCCCTCCTCTTAATCCGCCACTGCTTTTCGTGTCGACGAGCAACTTTCTCTCTGTGAGGTTATTTTAATATCTGAAAAACAAAACGTTAGTCATTTTGATGTTGCAGCTGGGTGCATAAAACGCCACACTTAACTCGGGTGTCACCTTGACACTGAAAAGAAAATTCTACAAGAAACAACTTTGTGGTAGGCCACGGTACAGATATTATGGCTCAGACCTGTTACATGTAGGCCTATAGGGCCTACATATAGTGATTTTCATTAAATTTGTTTGGAAATATGAAGCCGTTTTTTAACGCATAATGGTACCAGATGTTGTAGTGTGGTAGGCCTACACCTTTAACATTGGTGTTTTAATTTATAATCGATTGACCTAGATCAAGGTAACAGCCGAGCGTACCTGAACAGAGTCTACACTACAGGCTTTAAGGCCTTTCCCAATTCAAGATTATGTTGAGTTGATAGATCAGCCCGGACATTTGTCTCTTTTATCGAGCGTTTCGATGTGTTTTAATGCACACTAAAAATACTCTCTACCAGGGCGACGGATTGATTTTTCACGGATACTCACAGATATGTTTGTACATAAACAGACAGTCATTTTGGGGTGGAATTTTCCGTTTTTCCCTATATAATCTGCCACCCTGGTAGGGGGTACACTAAAAACGGGGCATTCAAAGGCTTAGCACCTGGGACTTAATGAGGGTGTACCCACCCAAACCCAATAAAGAGGTGCACTCTCCTGGAACCATGAATAATAATAATAATAATAATAATAATAATAATAAAATTCATCGTCTAGCCTCCAAAAAAAAAAAAGCATGTGTTACTGTTACTTGTGCAAAACGTCCAGCTGTGAAACGTTTTACTCACTTTGAAAATTCAATCATCACTGGCTTTGTTCTTTGATTTAGGCCTATCTCCTACGAATATAAGTTGTAAAAAATTATGATAATCATCTGTATAGAGCAGTCAATTGTTTTTGAGCGACGTTAGTTTCCTTGTCACTGAATATTTTTAAAAACGGGAAACACCCTACCGACAGTAAAATAAGCATTAAATAAACCATTTTCCACTCGTGGTCTAAATACTATATCAGAAATGTCAAACTATTATGGAATCACAATATATTTTTCGGTCTGCAGCAGAAAACACTATTTTCTATTGCACAACGAACTTGGACAAAATGAAACTTTCTGACATTTTTTTCTGGGGAACATACGTTATGTAGTGTTAGCTGCTACGCAAAGCCCCTTATTTGAGTTACAGCTTAAATATTTATAAAAACATCCTTACGTCATGTATAATTTACCGTGACTGAATCACTACAAAGTATGTTGGAACGCGGTATAAATAAAAATTAAAAATAAATGACCCCGAACGCTACGTTACCGGAACATACGTTATAATTTAGGACTCTAAATACATAATGTAAATATATGGTAAAAATAAAAAATTAAAATAAAATTGAAACGGTCGCGAGTTTTTGTTTTAAAAATTGAGTAGGGGGCCTACAACTTTCAATTCATTCAATTTTATTTTTTGAACACTTCAGCATATGAAATGCACCTCTAAATTGGGTTTGGGGGTACTATGCCCAAATTTGGAATGAAAAATTCCATTAAACATGTTGTTCCCCCGATCCGTGCACTTAGCATTTTGAGTGCACAACTAAGGCATTTCTTGTCTTTACAAAAGAGACAAAATGGTAGGACTTGCCTGCCTGTTCAACGTACTTTCATTTTCGAAGTTCAACCCCACTAGCTGTTGAAAACCTACATCCCATGCATTCAAAAAGGTTACTTACACGGCATGTAGTGCTCATAAATTATACGTTGACTGAGGGGAAAGAAAACAACTCCTGATGAAAAAAGAAAAAGGACAACACATAAGGCCTACATTAATCTTCAAAATATTTCTGATAACCCCATCCCCCGCAGTCTCCGTATGTTTCCACGATGCTCATATTGTTCTTGCTCTCTGCCTTTCATAGACTACTTTGCCTTGCGGATGAAAAAGATTAATGAAAATTAACCCACATAACATAAGTCTTAATAATAGTTCCAAGGGAACGTGACACCTTACAAGTACGTGAAGAAGTGTGTATACGTGGTAGGCCTATATTATTTGCGGAAAAACAAACACAGACGACCTCAGATTTCTGACGCAATTCAGCTGATGCAATCGATGGGATATTAAACTGGTTGGATATCGGATACAGTAATAGGCGTACAGTCGAATTAGTTTTTTTTTCCGTAAGGATACAGTGGGAGAACTAAACGTCGGCGATGCTGTATGCGGCCTAAGATTTCTGACGCAATACTGGGATATCTGATGCAATCAGCCAGCTAGAGGACACATTTCCTTGAAGAAGCTCGAAGCGTGCGGCTGTACGTTTTAAGGTGGTCTAGCGCTTGCTTAGTTGTACACTTTAAGGTTAGTCGCACACATATTGATTAACATATTTTGCTTGATCTCACTTATGTGCTACTTTCTACACTGTTCATTCATCTCTGTGGAATGTCAGTGTGTTATATCCCTGCACGTGTTATTATTCACATCAGCCTAGTTCATAATGGCGTAATAATTAATATTTTAAAACGGATGCTGATGCTAGAGAAGAAGAATACTGGGTTATTGTTTGAGTGACCCTGTACGTTTGGTTACTGCGTTTTGTGTAGACTAGCTAGCACTGAAACATATTTATTTTTATGCAGCCCCTTGCTTCAGATACTTTAAAACAGCGTTGCATTTGTCAATAAAACGGGTACGTCACACTGCCTACAGGGGTAATTGGTATGCATCGTATGCACGTGTCTTGCCAAAATAGGTATGTCTGGCGATTTATAAGTAGCAGATTTTGACTTTGATCATTCAAGTTTTATTTCAAAACAGCGAAGTTAGAAATATCCATACTGAGGTAATACTGGTGGCCTAATTTGTTTAGAATTGAAAAAAAAATTGCCATAAAAATTATACCTAGGTCTATAGTACCTAGTACCCTGGTCTTCATATTTTTCAAATTTGTTTTTAACTTCAAATAAAATTTTGAAAATAATTTTGAATATATTGATCAGTTTCATTTTTTTTTTTCAGTAGAATACATATATACATTTGTTGTGTACAATTTGGCTCAGCACATGCACTAGAAACCAACATTTTTTTTTTTTTGTTTGCAGTCTGTGAAGTTAACCACTGGCCCAAATGTCAATACCTGTAAAAATTGGACTAGGCTGGTGAAATTTCTAAAAAAGTCATCCACTGGCCTAATTTTTTGAAAACCCCATGTTTTTGTTCTTACTTATAAAAGGAAGCCTGTTTAATCTCATTGTGACAATTTAATTTTTTTTTTTTAATTTGACTAGGTCCAGTGAATTTTGGTTTGGGCCAGTGAGAAAATTCTGAGACCCTAGTGGCCCGGATGCCCTGCTTATTTAATAGTATTTGGCACAGACTAAAGTTGACCTGGTGCACTTTAATATCAGCTCACACTACACTGGATTAATGCCTAGTAAATGCCTTTTATTTCTATAATATTCATTCATTGAAACTTCACTGAATAATTAGGCCATCCTGTATATAAAGCAAGCTACAGTACAGGCTGGTAAGTATACTGAAGAAGGGGTGACAATAGGATCAGTCATTGATAAAGATTCTGTCCCTCCAAGCCCTTTCCATGTTTTGTTGTTTTTGATTAATATTATTGGTGTAGAAAGCAAACCTTTCGTGTGACCTGGATAGGGAGAATATTGTTTCTATGTACACTTATACAAACTTTTACATCTGTACCTGTTCAGGTGAGAGCAGGCCCACATCAAGAGGGTTGAAATACCAAGATGAGAGTATTTTGAAAATCATTGATGTCCCTGACATATTAGCTCGATCTTTTTCGCACATAGAAAATATGTGAACGGGGTAATTATCATACCTTGGCTTTTTTGTCCCAAATGTGCTCATGAAGTAAAGCACAGTTGCTGAGCTTACTTATAATTGTGCTTCAATTTGGTGAGCCTTTCGATACAAACTAAAATTGGCCAACTTAAATTTTGTGAAAAGCATGTATAATAATAGGACCATATAACATACTGTTACATGTTCATGTTTACCTATGCATAGTCAAAATGTTTTGGTCATGAAAATCAATGAATTTTTAGATTTATTGGCTTAAAACTCACTCTTAAATAGGTCATATTGCTGCCTGAGTTTTTTTTTTTTTTTTTCAATTTTATTTTTGTAGTTTCAAATCAAGCAACTGAAAAGAAAAAAGAGGAAAATGAATTACCAAAAACAATTTCTGAATTCTCTATATTTAATTTGTCAAACTGGTTGACTTTGACAGGATGTACCTGTAGTCATTTATAAATTATATGTGCATATAGGTATTGTTCCTCCTTCGATCCCCTGTCAGTGATATGCATGAAGAGATTCCAATGTCTGCGATCAGACAGTGAGACCGTAAGGTCTTCTTTGTCTGAAGTTCAACCAAGGTTATCTAACAGGTTATCTAGTGCTCATGTGGTGATACCATTCCATTTGTATTTTGACTTCATGCTGTTTATCATAACTGGTAAAGAACAAGCAAACAAACAAAAAAGATGTTGTGTTCATTATGAGTGTTGATATTATCTTGCTTTTGAATGAATCTTTGATAACAGGGAAATGATCCTGTATTGTGTCAATTAAGTAAAATGGTTGTTCTTTCATTGCCTGTTGGACAGGTATTAAGAACAGCATTACATTTAGCAGGAAAGATGACATCTTGTTTTTTTACATGATTGGTCTTAACCATGACAAAATGGGCCCGGTTCAAAATATATATATATATATAGGTATGCCTCCAAGTATCAAGATTATAAAGTTATCAAGAAGTGTGTATTCTGGCTACAAATTAATAAAGTTTGGCAACTGCATGAATACAGTGAATTACATGTAGGTTAAATTGGAATTTTGATAATATTGATCAAAAGTGAAGATAATAACTATTAAGGTGAAATGTAGGTTCAATATATTTCTCCCCGTTTTTCTTAACAGTCTATCATTGAATTGACAAAAATTAAATGGCTGATATGAAATATGGTCATGTAAGCATTATGCCTGCATGATAGGTCTTTTTGTACACTGTCAAATATCAACAAAAATCATCAATTTATTGAACTAAAGGGACTTTGTTTGAAATAAAAGACAAAAGGCAAAAGCTTGTCAGTTCATGCCTTTTTCCCTTTTTTTCAGATCAATCACTTTTCTAAGGACAATTTCTTCAGAGATGTCAGAGAACAAGATTGTGGTGTTAGCCTACAGTGGTGGGTTGGATACATCCTGTATATTAGTATGGCTGAAACAAAGAGGATTTGAAGTTGTTACCTATATGGTTAGTGCATTTATAATTACATAACATAGTTGTCACGGTGGCCATGTGTCACCTTCCACAGAGGAGACTGAACTCCCATGTAGGCATATGGCCACCTGGCTGTACTGGTGTATTCACCACAAGTCTTCTACAGTTATATTTCACATTGATTCAGTTTAGCTGATTTTTATGATATTTTTATGACAAAAAAAGTCTGGTCCTTCAAATGATGTAGCAATTAAGTAGCCATGGAATGCTCTGTCTGTACAAGTAGAATAAATACAAAATGGTAAGATGCAAATACAGTGAGGTCTTTGCATTGGTGTATTACAGGCTAATGTTGGACAGGATGAAGATTTTGAGGCAGCAGAGAAGAAAGCAATGATGCTTGGGGCCAAAAAGGTGAGGGCTCTTTTTGTTTCAAGCAAGGCCTTACATAGAGATCTGTCCGGCCATTATTTTGCAGTCTTTAGCCCTCAAAAGACGACCTGTATTTTCAAATTAAGACAATTTTTTTGGAAATGTTGGGTTTGTTTTGGTTAGACTCCTTGTAAATCGCTGACCAAATTATAGATTCACATTTTGGATTCCCTGTACCCCAAGTCTTGGGAGAACCCTGCTATTGAGAAGACATCATATATGTTCCAGTTTAAATGGGTCAAAAATCATGTACAGGTTTATGGATTTATATGAACATTTTTACATTGCTTTAGCTGACAGAGTAATGAATAAATTTGTGAAGTATATAGCAGTTGTCAAAGTGTTTTCTCTTACATGTACAATGCATGTTTTATATTCCAGTTTGTTTGTTTGGATGTGCGTAGGGAGTTTGTGGAGGAGTTTATCTGGCCAGGAGTTAAGGCAAACGCTGTGTATGAAGATCGTTACCTTATGGGCACAAGCTTTGCCAGACCTTGTATTGCCAGGTAGAAACTATAACATATTTTTCTTAAAATTCATATTTTTAGATGATTATGATGGCAAAGTAATGATTCATAATTTTTAGCTTTGTTATGTTTTCTTGTTATTCATTTGTTTTAACAAATCTGTAATATCCAAAAACTAATATACAAAATAAAGTAAACTAAATAAAATGATAATTTCAGTACTAAGCATAGTTTGTGAATGAGATTTTACTTTCAATTTGAACAAGGCTTTTCCATTTCACACAAATATTGAAATTGAGCTTGTATGTAGTAATCAAAATGCTTTGCGATTATTTAATATACGTCTCTATGTTGTTATAATACCAGAGGTATGGTGAAGGTGTGTAAGGAGGAAGGGGCTGGGTACATAGCCCATGGTGCAACTGGCAAAGGCAATGACCAGATACGCTTTGAACTTTCCTGCTATGCTCTCTACCCACAGGTTAAGGTATGATTAAAAAAAAACATAATTACATATAGACACTAATTTTACTAATATTGTCATGTGTAACTGTTCAGCTATGTGCTACTTGTACATGTGTATACAATTTTAAGTCAATCTTATCAAACAATGATTGGAAATCAGTATATGACTATAAACAAGTATAGCCTAAGTTACAGAACACTATGCTCTGCCGTATTGCCTGTTTTATTGATCATTCAGTGACATATATGTAACTAAAACTAACAGTCATACTGGCATATGCCAGTCTTTCAAGGCTGAAAAAAAAGAGCCCCCAATAGATGAGAACAAATTACTGGTAATAATAAACTAATTTTGTTAAATTTGTATTCCAGGTAATTGCTCCTTGGAGAATGCCAGAGTTCTATGAGAAATTCAGAGGGCGCCAGGACCTGTTTGAGTTTGCCAAGGTATTTATTTTAGGAACTACTAATATTTTTTTCAAAGTTTTGAATGTAGTCCAGTCTTAAAATTTAATTTCATTTTATTTCATTGTTGATTACTACATTTACCACCAAGTGATAATATGTAGTCTGCATAGTGAATCTATGAGTGATCATCTCTAAGCACATCTTTCTTCAGGAAAACAATATCCCTCTCCCTGTCACTCCCAAATCTCCTTGGAGTATGGATGCTAATCTCATGCACATCAGGCAAGTCAGTCAGGGATTAATACAATGTAGAAATAAAAAGCTTATTGCCAGAAGATTCATTTTTCAGTTTGGTAGGAGAAATCTGAAAGTTTCATTAATTTATTGAAAAAGTATTTTTAAGTAAAAAAAAATAGACACAACGAAATATTTTTAAGTTTGCAGACCTGATGACTTCATTAATCTGACTTAATATTTACTTCAACTGAATATTCTACCAAAAAATAATAGTCAGTATTTAGTAAACTAATAAAAAGTGAATATAGACAGCTTATCATGTCATTAACCTCTCATTTTAGTTTTGAGTCGGGAATTTTAGAGGATCCAAAAGCTGAAGCTCCAAAAGACCTGTATCTCATGACAACGGACCCTAAAGATGCTCCTGAACAGCCATTGAGACTTGAAATTGATTTCAAACATGGTAAAATTTCAAAGCACAAAAGGTTGCATTCCTAATTATTGTTAAATTGAAAGATACACATCTAGGAATCAAAAGTGAGAAATATATTGCATCTTTTTCCTAATATCTCATTATTTTCACAAAATTATGTGTAAACTTTTGATCCCTTATAATTATATATATTTTTTTATTGTGAGGTTGTAAAATATGGCCAAATGCATCTATTGAAAATAATTTGATTTTTCTTAATCACAACACAATTTTCTTTTATTTAAAATCAAAGCATGCAAGACATCATTAACAAATCTAACCTTCTCTAAAGTTGATTAATTTGAATATAATGTGCACACGGTTATTTTAAAGTAATATGTAAATACTTCTGAAGAGATTTATATTCACAAACACTTCTAAGTTTTCAGACTGCACAAATTACTAATAGTTGCCTTACTTCCTCTTTGTTTATTTGCTGCTGTTGACTAAATTTTTCTCCGTTACAGGTGTGCCTGTGAAAGTGAAGAACTTGGAGGATGGAACAGTGGTTACATCTGCCTTGGAATTATATCTCTATCTCAACAAAGTAGGGTATGTAAAACTTAAGCATTTAGTAGATAAACACTATTGGATATCTGTTATTTTACTTCATTGAATTCTAGTCATGGGCATATAATACATGTTTGTACTTAAGAGTGATCTCCTGAGTGTATTTAACTAAACTACTTTGACAGAGAATTGATTGTCGGTATTAAAACAACTTTATGCTGCTCATTTAAGTCTGGAAAGAGTGAAAGACTGTGGCAGTCAGTGCACACACTAAATATACTTTTTCTGTTTGTACAAACTGTATATCACTTGCCTTTTTTTGGATATTAGTTTTCTTAACCTTTATGATTGCATGGGTTTCCTTGGTGAAGGAGCAACTGAAATATAGTCAACTGTGATAGAATATTTTCATGAACACTTATATAAATATTTTCTGTTAAAAGTATCTAGGTCAGTTTTGTGGATAATAGAAACATTTCCTCAAATGGACTTTCCATAGAGAAGAATAAACTACTGATTGAACTTTCAATAAACTCTACACATAGAAATCCAATACTTGGTCTTCCTCCGAAATACTCGGGCACTTTTAAGTAACTTAGTTAAAATGATGCTTTTCAGTTCACGTGGAAAATATTGCCTATTGGTCTGACAGTGTTTCTTGTTAAATTGTTGAAGACTTTTTGGGAGTTCTATAAGCATGTTTTTGTGTTTTCAGTGGAAGTCATGGCATAGGAAGAATCGATATTGTAGAGAACAGATTCATAGGAATGAAATCTCGAGGTATGTTACTGGTACATTTTCAGCAACTGCTCTTAACACTTTCATTTTTTATACTTAATATGAGTACTAGCAAAAAATGAAATAATAATAAAAATCAGTCAGACAAAATTATTGCTGGCCTGTTATCTTTTAGATGTGCTTGTATCAGTCAAGTTTTCTCTTTTTCTTTCTAATTTTGTACTTCAGATGTGTAAATTACGCTTTTCTCTTTGTGCATAGAATGTCTAGTACTAGTACATGGCTTGTCTATTGATTACCAGTGTTATAAAAATATTATTGATTTTCTCTAGGGATCTATGAGACCCCAGGTGGGACCATCCTGTTCCAAGCCCATATGGACATTGAGGTGTTCACAATGGACAGGGTAGGCAAATTTCTCTAAGATATTCAGTTGTAAACATGGGGGATACCAAAATTATTTATTATTTATTTAGAGTCAGTAGATCAGGGCTCCTGTGCCAAATATTGAGGAGATGTTGACACTCACTGACCGCTAGGTGGTATAGCGGCCAGGGCCCTCTCATAAATGTCAGGTAGATCCCACCCCCTGTGTCTCTATTCATGGGTGGCTGGTGACGGCTGATGTTGATAGCCTCTTGTATCCTGTGCGGGATGTTGGATGACTCAGATTCAAGAATCTTGGTTGAATTCCGATGATTTTCATAATGTTTGGTGCTTTAATGTGGCATTTGTGCTGACCAGTTCATTTGGGGAATGAAGGTTGTGCATTATTAGCTATTGAAAAAGGCCCACTTTATCCCACAAATAATGAATTTTGTGAATAATTTACGTTATACCTATTTATCTACAAAATAATTGTTACTGTGTGGACTATTATAATCAGAAGATGATGTACTTTGATTTTTGTATTTTTAGGAATTGCGAAAAATCAAACAGAGTCTAAGCAGCAAATTTTCAGATATGGTGTATAGAGGTAAGATTCAAAGTATTATATAGCATTATTTTCTTTTTGAATTTGATTAATGGATTTTGCTAAGTAGTTCATATTTTTTGTTTAGATTGAGTCCAGCTATAAGTGTACCTTAAGTTTTTACAATCATATTGCAACAATGTAACTCTCCAACATTGTGAATAGTAAGTGTGAGGTGTATATTTTTGCAGGCTTCTGGGACAGCCCTGAGTGTGAATTTGTCCGCCACTGTATAGACAAGAGTCAGGAGTGTGTGGAGGGGACAGTAACACTAGCATTGTACAAAGGGGGCATTTATATTCTAGGACGCGAATCTCCACTTTCCCTCTATAATGAGGAATTAGTAAGGTACAGAGGCTACTGTTGACATACAGTGTTTATTTATAAGTTTTTACTTCTCGGTAGTATTTTTCATGGCAATTGAATAAGGTGCTTCTGCTTAAATTTGGTGCCCCTGAATTAGGAGATTCATAATCGTAAAATTCATTTTTTACACATCTATCTAAAATTTCATTAATAAGCCAAATGATATCCACTGGCTAACTGAAGTATTATATATAAAGCTGATGACAGAGAACCCGGAGTCACTATTTAAAATTATCAGCATTGGTTGAAGTTTACCAAATATCATGTAGAATACATATTTATATAAGTGTTTCTGTCATATTTTAGCATGGATGTCCAGGGCAACTATGACCCTATAGATGCTGGAGGCTTCATCAAAGTTAATGCTCTTAGGTAACAACAAGAGTGAAATAACAGCTGCTGCATTAATTTTATTCACTGGCAGCCACAGGGCCAGCTCTCTATTTCTCTTTCTGAATTTTTTTTTAATTTTAGGCATTATTTTAATGATAAGTTATATGCAAAGAGGATGTTCATGTATGCATTTTGAAGAAAAATATTCTTGTATCCAAATGATTTTGACCATTTTGCTGAAACTCCATACATCTGTGTAATTTGATACATTAATTGTTACGACAAGCTGAGTGGTCATTAACTTCAAGTCTAATTTGTTCTAGCAAAGAAAAAAATTAAAATAATGGATTGATTTTAAAACATATAAAATTTATCAAACTATTCACTGACCATTAGATCATGTACTGTTACAGGCTACAAGAGTATCATCGCCTGCGAAAGAAGATGGGGGCTGAGCAGAATGGAAAATTAGGCACTGGTGACCAATAAGTAAAACCAGCAGCTGCAAGTTGGAGAATTGGACAGAAACCCTGTGAAGGCTTCATTTGTACAAGTACAACATGTAGTGACACTTGCAAGAGATTCAGTTCACAAGACTTCTGATGTGAAGAAAATATGAAAACTTATATATGCTGATATCCAACAGGATATTTACATCCATGCTAAAATATGACAGAAACACTTATATAAATATGTATTCTACATGATATTTGGTAAACTTCAACCAATGCTGATATCCAACAGGATATTTACTTTAAAATACTTGCCTCTCTGTTAGCTCATTGGATGCTGCAGTGTTTTTGTTGTTGTTGAAATCTTGTAGTAAAAAAAATAATGAATTACATTATTTTTATTTGCTGTACATCTCTGAAATGACATTTTATTTGATTTAAAACATACTTTCAGTTATGATCAGCTAAAAAGAAATGAAAAAAAAAAACAAGGCAGCAAAGCTGTCAAATGTACAGACAAAAAACAGAAAATAAAGATGCAAAATAGGTCATTTTGTCAATTTTGATGCAATAATAAATAATGCTTATAATAGCACTGTCAGTCAACACTGAATTTTAATCATGCACAACAGGTAAAATGGTCAATAACATGAGCGGACCCAGAGATATTTTCTGACAGTATTCCAAAGTATCTATTTTGATCCATCCTCCATTTTGATGGTCTTCCAACAGAAGAAAAAATAGATACCAGGCAATATAAACTTAATAACCTGACTGTCTTCCGGAAGNGATTCAAAATTTTAACTGGATTTTGCTTTTATGCTAATAGTGGAGTATAAGCCAACAGGATATTTACTTCAAAATACTTGCCTCTCTGTTAGCTCATTGGATGCTGCAGTGATTTTGTTGTTGTTGAAATCTTGTAGTAAAAAAAATAATGAATTACATTATTTAAATTTGCTGTACATCTCTGAAATGATGTTTTATTTGATTTAAAACATACTTTCAGTTATGATCAGCTAAAAAGAAATGAAAAAAAAAAAAAACGGTCCATGTGACAGTACTTTGAATTCATTTTATTTTGGCATGCAATGCCAATTATTCATTTTACTGCTATTGCTTTGCATTGTGTTGGGGCCATGCCTTGAGGAGTAAATTCATTTTAACTGCAATCAGTGAATGAAAGCATATTTGACATTCCATTTGATCTGATGTCTGCTTAAGAAATTGTGAAAGAACTTGTACATGGAATGCAGAAATGTTGTTACATGACATTGTACTGTGACAAGGGAAGTTTTATACAGTTAAAATTTTATATGTTGCAAGGTGCACTGTACAATGTACATAAAGGTTATGTCATAAGGGTCTAATTTGCAAAGCTAGAAGCCAATACATTCTTTATCCACAAAGGTCTCGTGCTATTTTATTTATTATTATTTTTTCTTTGGCTGTTTTTGTTTTTCTCTTGACAGTTCATAGATCAAAATTATAGGTAAGGTTTCAAAAAAACATGATTAAGTTGTTTCATACAACAGTATGTTTGTTGATATCAGAGTTCAATAAATTTAAAACAAGATTTAAGTTTAGAAATCTGCCTTATTTTTCCTGTCTTTTAAAGTACTGGTATGACTGGCTTAGCCGTAAAATTTTTGGGGCCTCTCTGTAAGGCTGGGGAGGAAAATGCTGACCAAATCTCATGTATATAACTTTCACAAGTGGCAAAAATATATTAAGTATTCCCTTCACACAAACAAAAGGAAATGGACTCACCAAACCTCACAGATTTAATTTTGTTATATATTGGTGCTAAAGGAAATCTGCTGGCATTTCCATTTTGAAGTTCTGCATGTCACTAAATTGATTTCAGCAAATAATTTTCTCAATACTGCACTGGTCCCAGAATTGTCATTCTCAGCAAGTAGTTATATAGCAAACAATCTTGTACCTAAGCCTCTATTGCATCAATTTACTTTCAAAAGGTTTTTGTAAAGTACATGTGTAAATAAGTACTTGACAACAAAATCTAAGCTATGACACATAAAGAGAAGTATTAAATTTGGTTTCAAGTTCAAGAACTGGTCTTAATAACCACTTCTAAGTGTTTAATAGTAAATATCCAGTATTGCACTCATCCCTGAAATTTCTATGTTACATGTAGTACTGGTAGATTTACTGCATGGTGATAAACATTTGTTTCAATTGACCACCAGCCTTGGACAAAATCACATATTTTGAGTAAACTCAGTTCACTGAATTGAATATCAGCTGTCAATGTCAAAATCTGTCACTGAGGAATGTTCAGTTCTGGGCGAGCTTGCAATAAATTTTTATACATCTTGGCAAACCAAAGATCAATGTGTGTACCGGCTGTCATCACAATATTAAATCTATTCTGTGGCATGATTCCCTGCATATGGGGTATTTAAACAAGATCAGCTCTGTACGAGCTGATGTCAGTTGAACATGCTACATGCTTAATTACACATCAATAAGTAGTACATGTATAGTATGCAAGTCAAGGACCACAAAGCTTAATGGAATGTTTTCCCCATCTTTATCTTTAGATACTGCACATACTGTATTCATGTTTCTTCAGTTTTTTCTGAACTGTCCTGTTGTTTGTTAGCATCCCCAGCATTTTGGTCTATTGCTACAGAGCAGTCTTGCTCAGTGGAATCTGCTTCCATGTCTGTCTCTGTTTGCTGTTTTGCCACAATCTCAGTCTGCAATTCTTGTCTTAATTGCCTATTGGACTGTAGCAGTTCTAGCATTTTAACATTAAGTTGGTCATTCTGCTGCTCGATACTGTCCAGACAAGAGTCTAACTGGTCAAGGGTGTTGTTTATATTCTGATATTCTGTAAGAAAATATGAATTTAGTCTAGATGTTAACCCAGATGTTAAAAAGCAGAGCATTTATTTTTGAGCGAAATGTATCTGCATTTACCATTCATCTCTTTGGTACAAGCACAAAAATGCACCACAGTTGGTTTATGATACAATATGAATATTGAACCCCAGAGTTAGTGAAACTCTGGTTTCAAAATAATGTTTTGTAGCAATAATATAAGTCAAGTTTACAGTTTTCATAATCACACACTTCATCACCTCTAAACAGAAAACCTAGCTATATACTATAGTGGGCAATAATCATTATTTGCAATACAATGCAGATATCCAACATCATATAATACCATGAGCATATTCTTCAATGGCTTGCTCCAGTGTCAAGTCGGGTTCCGCCTCGTTTTGCCCATTCAAATCAATGCCGTTTGTCTCCCTTCTGCTCATCTCGTGTTGTTTCTTTTCTTTTACTGGGGGATCCTCACATGATAAATTGACCTAGTTAAGAAGAGGAAGTGACGTAGCTTTGCATTTATTGAAACCTTCAAAAAAATATTTGTTGCAATATTTTGACAAAAAATCATATTAAAATTAATTAAATTATCACAGGGCTGTCTAAAATTCTTAATGACACTGCATTTTCATTTTTTTTTCAGTGCGGGCTTACCTCTTTTCATGACGTCAGCATTTTTTACCGGTGCCCTAATACTACCGCCATCTTGCTGTGAGCTAACTGAGAAGAAACCCAGGCAAGTAAGTATATCCTCAATCATCGTGTTTTTCAAAAGACAAAAGTTTCTTTGTCGTATTGCATTACGTAAATTATGCTTAGGAAGACTTAGTGAAGTTAAAACGGGACCTTAAATTTTGCAAAGAATGGTTCTTTTTTGGGTAAATGTCTCTGGTCATTTGGACTTTGTGGATCTAAAAAGTTTTGCCTTTGTCAGCAGTTTCTTATTTTGTGGTGTGTAACGATTGCTGGATAGTTTGACCTGCTATAACAGTTTTACTGTTTTCAAGTAAGAATTTCTAGTAGTAAAATTCTTCAATCATCTTTTGTGACTTGTCCCTTGTCTTTGTTTTATTTTGTTCGAACAAAGAAATTTGCTTTGTCAATCTAACGAAATCATAACTAACAACCATAATAAAAAAATATTCGGTTTTTGATTATTTACGCCGTGAACTGTTTGATTTCAGAAAAATTTCTAAAAAAATCACTGAAAATGGCAGAAGAGGCGGAAAATGAATTGTTGGACTACGAAGAAGAGGAGGCCGACGCCACCACGGAGGCAGCCGGTGATGCCCCTGTGAAGAAAGACGTGAAGGGCACCTACGTGTCCATCCACAGCTCTGGGTTCAGAGATTTCTTACTGAAACCAGAACTGTTGAGAGCTATTGTAGACTGTGGTTTTGAACATCCTTCTGCAGGTAGATTGTGGCTATATCTATTTCAGATATTTTTGTAACAAATTACATTAAATTGCTTTTATATATGCTCCTGTATATTTTGATTAAAGTTCTATACAGACAATTGATTAAGACGTGAAGAAAAATAAAACTTCATACAAGGTATCCTTTCGGTTGTTAAAGTTGCAATTTTTCTAGTCCTCATTTTACTTATTTTATGGTATCGTCAGGTTTTCTTTAAATTTATGACAAATTCTATTGTCAGGTGACAAAAGAATTTACACTGTTCCATTATATCTCTCCAGTCCAGCACGAGTGCATTCCTCAAGCTATCTTGTCTATGGACATCCTGTGCCAGGCCAAGTCTGGTATGGGAAAGACAGCCGTGTTTGTGCTGGCTACACTTCAGCAGCTGGAACCAGTGGACGGACAGGTAAGGACGGTGATTAGTACTTTGCTGTGGGGTGAATCTGCCAATATTTTACCCAATTACCAAGATTTGTGAACATAAACATTTTGTATTTTCTTTAACCTTCTCAATTTTTCTGTAACATTTGTGGAAGGTGAGTCAAAGAGTTTTTTTTTTTTCTCGTTGTTGACTGCTTGATGTGTATTAAGGATGATAAATAGTAAAGATTTGTTTACATAATTTTAAACTTGTCCTTTCAGGTCTCAGTACTTGTAGGCTGTCATACGAGGGAGCTGGCCTTCCAGATTAGCAAGGAGTATGAGAGATTCAGCAAGTACATGAGCAACATCCGGGTCGCTGTGTTCTTTGGTGGCATGCCCATCAAGAAGGACGAAGAGGTTCTGAAAAAGAACTGCCCCCACATCGTGGTTGGAACCCCAGGACGTATTTTGGCCCTGATTCGCAGCAAGGCACTGAACCTGAAGCACATCAAGCATTTTATTCTGGATGAGTGTGATAAGATGTTGGAGCAGCTTGGTAAGTGGGTTTGTTATATGATAAAGGAATACCTGGTGGGGTTAACTTCATTGAAGAAATTTGTTTTTTGGCAATCATTGGTGAGGTGTCTGTTTAGACTACTAGGTTATTTAGTGTTTCAGTGCTACTACATTTTAGCTCAACTTGTGTAACAAGTGTCTTTCTTTATTTTGATATGTTTGCTTTATTGAAAATTCCTTGACATTTCAGACATGCGCCGTGATGTGCAAGATATCTTCAGAAACACACCACATGAGAAGCAAGTGATGATGTTCAGTGCCACCCTTAGCAAGGAAGTCCGTCCCATCTGCAAGAAGTTTATGCAAGATGTAAATATGTCCACCAAATCTCCATCTACCTGTCTCCATGGTTTGGCAACTGCCGGCTGAGGAACACCCCCGCTTCTGCATTTACAGCAGAGGAATGTCCTTTCTCGCTCCTTATAAGTCCTTTGAGCTGTAAAAGATGTGGAGATGCCAGGTCTCCGGCTGTCAAGCTAAATGGCAGAGGAATACCTCTCTATCCCGTGCTAGTTTTTTGTCATTGAAAGCCTACAAAAGTGCCACACTCAGGCGTTGTTCCACTTCATATGAAATCTTCGCAAGGCTCTCTGCTGCTGAATTTTCTGAAATAATGTTTGGTGCTATTTTGTGTCAGAATTTTACAAAATCTAAGCCGATCATGAATCATGCATACAGATGCTTCTGTATGTTAGGAGGACTGTTTTTTAATCTGTGAGAGGAGTCCTTATGCTTAGAGACAATTGAAACCCAAGGATCACACTCCAATGCAGTGAAATATTCTCACTGCCAAAGCCAAAGATGCTGATGGAGTCGCATTGCCCTTAGTGTAGGGAATTTTTGCTGGGTGCACGATACCCTGAGCTCTCAAAGCGATGGGCTATCAGCACCCATTAGTATAGGTTTCCACCGTGGAAAGTTCCCTCCAGCTTAATTTGCACATCTAAATTTTCTTTTGAGCTTTTCATGCTCAAGATAATTTCATTTGAATACGAAAATCTCAAAATTTACAGCAGAGAGCCAGCAACCATGTTCTTGATATGCAGCAAAATGTGGACATTGTTCTTATGGTAATTTGGAGAGAGAGCTACTTCGTCGGGGTCATAGCAAGTGCATAATCTTCAGCCTCTCGTTCAATACCTTTAGTGGCGCGCACCAAATAAGGATCACCAGAAGCTCTTGTCTTCCCAACCCAGAAGAACCGCAGCACTGGCATAGGTCGGAGCTTGCCATAAAATGTTCCTCTGGTTACTTAGCTACCGTTCAATAATGTGATGGCCAAGCCAGACCAAACAAGGTGACTGTATGTATCCGCCATCTGATGAGGAGTTGCCACTGCCACCAACCACTTTGAAGAAGACCTTTTTCTTAACTTATTTAGTAGAATATTGTTATTAACTAGAGGAAGTAGTGTTACACATTTTCATTACTTCTGGCTTCAAAGTAATTACCAAGATGATAAGTTTATACTTTTCTGATTTAGTTCATGCTGTACATGTATTTTGGTTTTTCATGCGATTTCCCCACCCTTGGTTTTATGGGTGGGGCAGCATGCTGACATGCCTTGTTTTGCCTCTCCTTTCAGCCTATGGAAGTGTATGTTGATGACGACTCCAAACTGACATTGCACGGACTGCAGCAACACTATGTCAAGCTGAAGGAAAGTGAGAAGAACAGGAAACTCTTTGAACTCTTGGATCTGTTGGAGTTCAACCAGGTGAAGATTTTTCCATCCTTCATTAGGCCTATTAAAAAAGACCCAATTTCTAGGTTTTCAGGGGCTCGTGTGCAAGGAGTTTAACCTCTTCACAGCAACCTTGACCCATTTTCATTGAATTTTTAAAGTAAAAAAACTTTTTTTCTCGATAATTTGTAATGGGTGGTCAACTTTATTAACATAGTTGAAATAGTCAAGTGAATAAAAATGAAATAGTAGGGATTCATTGAGGTATGTGAAATGAAATTTCTTGTTTGTATCATTGTTAACTGTGCTTTCACAGATTGCTCTTCAAGTGTCAGTGATGATTTTTTTCACCATCTTTCGTTTGAAGAATTATGTAACCAAAACATGCACTACCAACTGAGACACTGAAATATTTAATGAGATTGTACTTTGGTCCAAATATGTCTCATGATATAATTATTTGTGGAATGTTTCTAATGCTATCCCGGTTGATTCCAGGTGATCATATTTGTGAAGTCTGTCCAGAGGTGCATGGCCCTGGCAGCTCTCCTAGTGGAGCAGAACTTCCCAGCTATTGCTATCCACAGGGCTATGACACAGGAAGAGAGGTAAGCTAGACAGTTGTGCAAGGCCCTTGTTGACTTCTGGCAAAAATTGAGCCTATGTAACCTATTTTATCCTACAGATTTAGTTTGGTGATGAGTAGTGAAGCAATTTTGACTTTGTTTAATGAACCTCTCAAGATGTTTGTTCTCCTGTCTTCTTTTGAATAACAGCTGAGTAATTCAGGATATGATCAGCCTATTTCTTGTTCTTAATAATAGCAATTGTTATAACCTATTCAAGTTTGCCATGTGTGTTTGTGTTGTTTTTCAGACTGTCTCGGTACCAACAGTTCAAAGATTTTCAGAAGAGAATCCTGGTGGCCACCAACCTGTTTGGCAGAGGGATGGACATTGAGAGAGTCAATATTGTGTTCAACTATGACATGCCTGAAGACTCTGATACCTACCTTCACAGGGTAAGCTTTCACTGTCATTCAAAACTGGATGTTTCATCACAGACTGATTGTACACAAATGTCATTTCACAATGTTTGAAGTGGGATTTGGATATAAGAGGGATGCATTTGACTAAGCAGCTTTCAGGGATGGCCGTTTGTTATTGTACCACCAGCGTAGGCGCTGGCGGTACTCATGGTTTTAGTCCCGACCCGTATGTTCCGCCGGCTCCGCCGGCTCCTGCGGCTCCGCCGGCTCCTGCAGCTCCGCCGGCTCCTGCGGCTCCGCCGCCAAGTCACCGTTACCGCTTCTCCTCCTAGACGGTAAGGGCCTCCATACCCATCTCTTGGATTTAGGTCACCTATAATCTCAACTCGTTCCACGTAAAATTTGGGCTTTGTCGGTATTGGGGTCTAGGTGTGGCACTCATTGCAATGCACCATTGTCCAAAAATGGCAAAATTAAATGCTAAGTATCTCCCCTACGGAAGGAATTATGGGAAAAATTTCTACAGACAGCTTTCCAAAAGTCATATGTGTAGATTTCAAATATGCCCTTGGATTTGACCTTTGACCTTTATTTCAAGGTCAAACGGGCCAAAATTTTCAAAAAAACAAAATTTTTGCC
>NW_019775325.1:326990-372227 GCF_001039355.2 Lingula anatina
TTGAACTTGAATAGGAAGTCATATACTGGCAATCTAAATGTGACCTTAAAATTGACCTTTGACCTACTTTTCACCATGAACTGAACTTTGCAAATTTTGCTTCCCTTTTATCTCCAAAACTGGCAGAGATAGGTCCATAGTTACTATTGAACTTGAATAGGAAGTCCTATACTGGCAATCTAAGTGTGACCTTGAAATTGACCTTTGACCTACTTTTTATCATGAAGTGAACTCTGCTTATTTCTTTCTCTTTTAACTTCAAACTTGACAGAGATAGGTCCATAGTTACTCTTGAACTTGAATAGGAAGTCATATACTGGCAATTTACTGTGACCTTGAAATTGACCCTTGACCTATCTTACGAAGAACTTAAATTTGATTGTACCATATATATTTTTTGCAATAGTTAAAAAATTCTTGTTGATTGCATTTTTACAGCTTGTCAAGCACAAAACTGGTGGCTGTGTCCCTTATTTTGTGTATGTGGGGGTCTATACGAATGCGCTTGCTCCAGCTGGTGGTACAATATTCGGAGGCGGTATCGCCTCTCTGATCCTCTAGTTTTCAATCCGCTTTGGATCGGTTGTTCACATGCCCCTTCTGCCAGTTATTTCTTTTATGTTATCCTTGTACGGTAGTATGAATTGTGTTTGTCACTTCTGGTCAGTTTTATCGTTTATCTTGTATTGAATTTTATTTACCTAACAAAACAAAAAAAAAATGATTTACCAGTGTCAATGATGATTCATTCCACCATCTTTCGTTTGATCTCATATGAAACCAAAACATGCACTACCAACTGAGACACTACGAAGTTCTAGCATGCTGAGGCATTTGGGGGACATCATTTGCATTTGTATTATTATAATCCACTTCAGAATCTGTTGAAAATGTTAATGCATACTTTTTTCGCCTGTATGATGCATGGTTTCTGATTTTTTTTTCAGGTGGCCAGAGCTGGTCGTTTTGGTACCAAAGGTTTGGCCATCACACTTGTCTCAGATGAAAGTGATGCCAAGATTCTAAATGATGTCCAAGACAGATTTGAGGTCAACATTACAGAACTTCCTGATGAAATTGACCTTTCCTCATACAGTAAGTGTGGAGATGTCTTTTTTGTTCTGCTAGATTTCTACAACAAAATTAGATAATGAATATTGAGTTATTGCCAAAATGCAGTTTAGAAATCTATTTGACATGGCAATATTGTCTTTTATTTTTCAAGGCATGACAATTTAAGCTATATTTAATGAAGCTCTAAATATTGTCAATTGGGTCGATTCTTTTACAGTAATTGTTGCATTTGTTTTTCAGTCGAAGGACGTTAAGGAGCTAGGATGATTTTAAATTGTTTAATAAAAAAGAGACATTGTACAGCACAGAATTTTCCCACTGGATGTTGCAATGCAGACCTTTACTTCATTCTGATGATATCTCTGCAAAGAGCGATTGTTTGAAACCAGGTGTGCTTCACTTGATAACAGTTGAGCCTGGAGTTCCAGAAGGGAAAGATATCAAAAGTAGTTTTAAACAAACCCGTTTTTAATACACTGTCAGCATCCATTATATATTGTACATAAGAGTTATTTGGATTAAACTCAGGCAGAAAGTTTGATTTCTTCCATTGTCTGGCTTTGTCCATTAGGGAAAGTCTTATTGTATTGTGAGTAATAAGTAGTTTATGAAGTTTGAGTCAGCTCATTTTAAATCAATGAATATAAAATGCTGAAATAACGTTGAAAACAATTGAATGTAAATATTAAGTTCATTTTTTGCATTTTAATTGACTGGATGTTTTATGTAGTCGATGATCTCAAGAAATGAGGTCTGGTTTTATTGTGAAGAAATAAAAGAAAATCAGTCTTAGCTGTGATTGGAAATTTTGCTTTCAAAAAGATCAATTCAACAAAATGCAGAGCATGACCACGGTTTATTCATTTTGAAGATTTTGCCAACCAAATCCAGAAAATGAGCATTGGACTTTGCTATAAACCATGGAATTGTGCTGATAATGGTATAAAGCTTGGGTTTCCAGTAGATTATAGATCTTTGTGAAAGATAAGAACCAACCTGTGACACGACATGGAAAAGTATTTATTTTATGATATAATGTTCATTACAAAATTGCTGTTTACTGATGAATTGGGTTGATTCAGAACTTTACAAATTTGGAGTAAACATTCCTCGGAAACGAAGATGCATATAAATAGTACATGTACTACCCACCAATGGCAAGCCAGCAAAATTTTGTTAGAAGGAAATGTTAATAAGTCTGATGCTTTTCACCAAATTACCTTGCTGCCAATGGTATTAAATATACATTTAATACACAAAATTGACCACAAACATTTCTCAGCACTTGATACAAATGAACTGACAGGTGGAACCATTGTGGGCAAATAAATAAAGTGGAATAAGATTAATTGTCTACATACACATCAAATTCTGTTTTTACAATTCTATTTTTAAAGAATACATGAAGTTCTTATTTAAAGTCACATTATAGAAGGGTGATGCATTTCACATAAAATGCTTTCCAGTTTAAATGATGTCTCTATATATTTTCACATGGTTGTTGTTTCCCATGCTCCAAGAACAAACTTTGTACAGAGTCATTCTCACAACAACAGGGAATCCCTGTCACAAGGGCTTTAATTTAAATGATACAGTATCTGCATAGATCACCGCATGGAGTTCTGGGATTTTCCTGCATGGCTATCCACTGCTGCCTTCGTTGCCTCATACCAGGGCCCAATTTTTGTATTTGTACACATGTCCTTGAAAGCATCCAATCCCTCCATGGAACGCAGTACCCCATACACTGCCTACAAAAACCAATGGAAGTTGTTAAGTTTTTCACCCAATTGAATGATCATCATATAAGTAATTATGAAATTTTAACATACATAAGTTCTGGATTACCTGTTTGAGAAAACATTAATATTTCACATTGCAACTTGAAACACAGACATATTTAAAAGATGTTTTAAATTATTATTTTTTTTTCTGTTTGACATGTTATTGATATTTGGAATGATTATATCTTAGAAGTACAAAACACTTATTAAATATAATTAATTGGTCACAATAAAAAGATTTATGCGGGATGAGATTATCAATGTTAGACAAGCTTCCCAGGGAGCTTGGCTCTTATCAAGCAAGCTCCAAATGTTTCTTCCCTAATTTCAGTCAGGATGTCCCCTCTTTGTTTTTAACTTGCACATCATTTGGTTTTAACTTGATTTCTATTTTTCACCAAAATAAATTTTTAAAATGTGTAATCTTTATCCAGAGTCTGAAGTATATCTTCTATTTAGCATGATGACAAACATTCCTGAAAATGGGCACATTCCACGAATAATCACAAGCACAATGGGCTTTGGTCAAAGAGAATCTGAAAGCAGAAAATTCTTACATCAGACCTCTTCACCAGTACTTTAAATATATATGTTACCATGGGTGAGGATAACGTACCAAGTCGGACAAGTTTGGTCTGTCACCTCCCATGAACTGCTTCCCATCTAGACCACTTGTCCACTCATTTGCTGCATCATACAAGGACTCCCGTACATCTTCCTTCAATTTGTACCTAGATACAAGGAATATTTGTTATTAAGTGGCTCAATTCTTCATATTGCTTTAGTACGTGATCCAAAGGATGTGGACCTGAAAATGTACTCTGTCTCAGCTCTGGCCTCATGAAAATGTCTTTTTTAGGCCAGATTATAGCGAATGATAAGTTGATTAACTAATAAACTCTCTGTAAACAAGACTGGTTTCGTTGTTTTTGTTTTTTTTTAAACAAATGACATTTTTTTTAAACAAATGACATTTTTTTTAAACAAATGACATCTGACAAGCAACGTTTAAGCAGCTGAATTTTAGGGTTACGTATTTCATGTTTTCTTTTTCCAACTGCAGTTTTGTAACATTCACAGTTTGGGTGATTTTAGAGAATAATGCAACATCGTTACGTTTTTTCCTGGTATCATTTGCACATTTGTCCCAAATACCAATTGGGGCAAAAACTTTCGATTTCCTCAAAATTAGAGTCAGTCCTACTCTTTAACTAACTACTTACTCAATTTTGAGCTTGCCATCTACTGCTGAAATTTGACAAAAATGAATTTCAAAGATATTCCTCAGTCCAATTTGTACATAATATTCCCAAAGTAAACAGACTTGACAACCATATTTATCTCGTTTTCAACTGGATTGAGTCCATTTACTTTGGAAACTTTAGATGTAACATGCATCATTGTGCTACAACTGCTTAATTCTGCAAATCATCAAGTCAACACTCACTTCTTTCTGAGTCTTTGTCCTATTACATACATGGCTGAAGCGCCCACGTAGATAATCACATATTTAGCCCAAGTTCCAAATGCACTGTCATAATTCCCCCATTCTGCAAACTGGTAAAAGGCCTGCACTGCCTCTGGCATGGTTCTGTACACATTGGGGGAGATCATGTGAACCATCACATCATCAGCCCACTGTCTCCATTTCCTCTCCTCACTGAAAGTAAAACAAAATGTATCAAGTTTATAGCATCAAAATGGGCTCAAGATAGTATGTTTAATTCAACCTCCCCCGGATTACAATTTTTATCTTGGCAGATGAAAATTATGCATTTAGAATTTATTTTCATGAATTACTTGGAGAAAACTTAGTCATTTCACATACAAGTTATTTGTAGTCATTTTTCTGACCTATGCTTACCTTCGTCCAGCTTCTGTTCCATCTGCTTTGTTCTCCCCATACATAATAAAATACCTGTTAGGTATTTCCTGTTTTATCTTTTTCCTAAGCCAACCTTGTTCCTCAGATTCAAGCACTGGATAGTTCCTAATGACTTTTCTCAGATCAGCATAACCACCCTTCTCATGCATTACTGTTGCTAGCATGCTTATGATGGTGCTAGAATCCCTCATCTCCTACAGATTATACAAATAAAGAAAATGAGAAAAATTATTCATAGCAATAATATTTAGAAATATCTGATTCATTATATCAAAGTTATTTCACATGGGTAACATTCTTTGTTGGGTGATCTGAAATATTCTTTTAAAGGGGTATTTTTACAAGTATGCATCCATGTAAAATGTTAAGTACTGAAGGTTATTATTTTTATCAATAATTGACAATTTATAGTCTGTCTCTACTCAGTAGTGATTAACAATATTGAACAAAATGGCTAAATTATACTTCTAATCCTAAATTTAAATTTTGTTATGTCATGAGAAAGTTACTAGTAAAAAAGTTTGGGTGTTGTTTAAAAGAAAATGATAATTTAGGGGGAAAACGTATTTTGAAAGAAGAATGAAACATATCACTGAGAATTTAGTTTTTCCTTTCACCATGAGTAACTAAATACTTTTCGCTTGGCTAAAAAGAGAAGATTTATGAAATACATGAAATTTGACATTTCATTTTATACACAACTTCCTATTTCCTTACCAAAGGATTTTTACTTTTTGTGATCGCCTCATCAGAAAATTCATGAGCCAAGATAAGAGGGACTTTCTTGTTTTTCTTGCACCACCTCAATTCGCCCTTGGTGACAGGGTTGACCTCATACACTTGGTATGGTACTCCATAGTAATCCAAAAAAGCCCGTACTTTGCAACAGAATGGACAACTTTGGTATTGAAACAGCTGGAAAAGGATTTCAGAGGTACCTACCTCTCCTTCCTGAAAATATGAATTTCAAAGTGATTACAGGGCTTGACATAACTAAGTTGTGCAAGCAAGTCTAATAATCTACTTTCCCCACTCCAAAACCAATGCCTCTATGCCTAACAAATATGAATACTAGTAGAGGGAAAACACTGATATTTTGCTTTTTGACATGCAAGACTACTAGATTATACTTAGTCTAGTAGTTACTGCAACAGTGCATGTACATGTAAATGGGTGTGCCTATTTAATAATGAATGGTTATGACATCCACCTAAAATGAGACTGACATCCACCTAAAATGTGAGAAAAGGTGAAAATTGTCATTATGTATATATATATATATCTAGATGAATGATATTACTTTTCTCGCATCAGAGAAAAAAGCATATAATTATCTACGACCCTGAAAGGCATTTGACATGACTTTTATATACTACTAGATAATTTTTTGGCAGGAAACAAGGTGAATAAGTCTCGAAGTATGGTAACATTGGGGAGTCATGTTGCTGCATCTATTTTTGTTTCCAAAGTAGCAAAGAGGAGTAGTAAGCCTACGGCAAACATTAAATGAATTAAGAAGTGGTAAGGTCATTGAAATATGCCTGAAGAAATTATATAAATGCATTTTTATTGTTGATTCTGGTAATCTGAAACTTGATTCCAGTGGATTCTGGTAAATAACTTTTATTCTGCTTTACAGAAAATGTAGTACAGTGCAAAAAAAAAAAGAAATCCAGTCGCAAGTAAACACAAGAAACAAACATACACAAGAAAACGGGGTACTAATATAAGAGCAATATACATTACTAGGTAAATTATAACATTGATCCAACTTTACAAATCGGTACAATTGTTTATGTTGGGGCATGGCCTTATTGCCAAGAAGAGCCACTCGACAGGATGCGCTACTTTAATATATGCCAAAGAAGTGGCTGACCATCAATACCAGATACTATTTGTGGCCTTGACTGGCAATTAGGGCCTGGCCTTTGTGGCACACATGAACAGTAGTCAATCCACCACACCTGAGTCTTTTGTTTTTGTCAACCATTCAGTCACTGGGGTTTTTGTTAAGTGTGGCTTCTTTAGATAGGTATATCACAATCCGTTAGGGGCGCTACAGTAGAACCTATCCAACCGTAGTGCTGGGGAAAGCTGTTACCAGCCTGCTCACAGGTGGCAGATGACATTCCATTCAAAAATCTTTTAGCACTGTATAAATAAACCAATACAATCCATTTACTAACTAAGCTGGCAGCCAAAGGCTAAATTCCGGTTACCTTACCTTCCCATGTTGCTATCTTTGAGAACACTGATTTGCCGATTTTTTGAAGTTTTGCCTCGACGAAATGTTTAAAATTTCAGATAAGTACTGCATGTAAGTTTTTGTAATTTATGCCGTGTAAAGTTCATGAAATTTGCAATATTATGGCGAAAAATCATGAAAATTGAACCATGCGAAACAAATTTTATTTGATGCGCAATATTTATAGTACATGATCTGCACGGAAGCCATTCTAGCCATGTGCTTGTGTGGTCGCCATTTTGGTTTTGTTTCTGGGTCATTAGATTTACATAGAGCCCTAATTGTCTTAATTGGTCACAAACAATTTGAGCCAAAGGCCCATTCACAGGCTGCTCTGCTGCAGTTGAGTGATCACTGCTGGTCAGTGGTCACAGGTTTTTAGCTGAAAACTGTGGACACTTTTGGTGAAATTTAGCAGTTAAAACACTTCAATATCTTTGTTGCTTGTAGGAATATTTTAAAAATTCCAAAAGAATTCATCTGTTTTTTTTTTTTTTTTTTTTTTTGCATTACCTTTCAGAAGATATTAGTATTATAATTTTCTGATCAGTTTGAAATTTTTTCTGATATACCTACTTTACATAAGTTCCTACAATTCACAGTTTAATGTGTGTACATACCCTGAAAATGGTTAGGGCTTTCAAGGTTAGGGCTAAAGAGAACAAATGCTATTACTCGCCCTCTCTTGGATTACCCCTGCCACATGCCGATTTGTTAATTTGTTTCAACTATTATTAATTAGTTAGTATGACCGGGGGGAAATCATGCAAAAATATTATATATTTTGCCTAACTACCATCACTCATACATCTTACCACTCTGCTAGCATTCAGCACAAGCCTGCTATTTTTATATCCAAGGTAAAATCCAAGAAAGAAACCTCCAATAATAAAGTGCAATTGATATCCCTTTCTATCATCTGAAAATTCTGGTCTTTGGCGAGGTAAAATGGGTGGCATATGTGCTGGTGTCTTCGCTCGTTGTATCTGTCCCTGATATTTTCTAACAGGAGGTACTCCATTATGACTCCTTGGAACTGTGACTAGTAAAGGTCGTCTGATTCCTAAAGAGTATAAACTTTTAATGCGACATGACAGTCCTAGGAGCGGTGCAGACCTGCAGGCAGACATGTTTTTACGTAAATCATTGGCTTGTCTTGCGGGGACTCTCTTGATATGTTCCCCAAATACTTTTTATCCGATAACGTTGAAAGAAATATGAGGATATGTTTTTATTAAAGATTAATGAAATAAATATCTAAATTTGTTTATTAAAATTACCGTTTGCAGTACAGTTAGATCTGATGCAAAATCAATACTTTATATATATTGAATTGTTTTTAATCGGAGTTGCAATGTTAGAACAAATCAGCCCTATGTAGTCTAAAAACGAGGCTCTATCTCATGCAACACATGGAAAGCCGTAGAGAAATATATTTAACACCGGTTAAAAGGCACCTCTACACACATCTTGACTGATACCTGACGAAACTTTAGCAGCAGTTCATCCAGGGAGTTTATACTGGGTATGTAGATCAGCATTTGGGTTTTCGATAAAATTAATGTCCCATTCAACCGGTAAATAAGGCGGATTTTATTTTACTAGCAGCAGACGCCTTCAACTTCAAGCCTCAAGGTGCGTGGCAGTAACTGCCAACAGAGTAATATAAGGTCTCCATAAATTGTTGCCTGTTTGGCTTCTGTAGCCTTATTGTTAATCGAATGCATCGATCAAGAATAAAGTTGAACATGTGATGCAATTATCATTCTGAAAAATTATGAGTGGCTGTGCCCTGCCAAAATGTGTACCATCTTGGAGGGTGTCACTAAATACTTAAATATCCCCAAATTCCACAAAATACATGAAATACTATCTTAATAAGATGATTTTAACATCAAAATAACTTTCCAATTTTTTCCACTTTAAGTTCCATTTGAGTTTAACTCAACACAATGTTTCGAACTCTGTCGATCAAGATCTTGATTCTGGTTGATTCAGATAATTAGTATGACTGGTGTGGCATGAATCGTTTGGGGCGTGAACCATCCTTTCAGCTCATGCGCATCAAGCAGAGGCAAATCTGAGAGACCTCCAGGGTGTGCAGTCCGTCTCTATCGATTCATCAATACATTATGCTTGATATATATTAGATTTATATTAGATTTGATAAGTAGAATTGTGTAACAGATGATAAGAAACATTTTAATTGAAATGATATATAATCTTTCATTTTCTGAAAACGGGTAAATGTTCAGTTTGAGATTGAAATAGTATCAGGATTGGATCCTGTTTTATATATATTTTAGACAACAATTTTGAACATTAGATATATTAAATGGAAATCATTTCCTTATCAATAGCATCTTATTTTGCAGTGACTATGGCTGACACAGCAGCAAATGGTGATGGGGAACCTGTGCAGAAGACACCAGCACAGCTGCTAAAAGAAGCTAAAAAGAAGGAAAAAATGGATAAATTTCTGGCAAAACAGGCCAAGCAGCAGCAGAAGAACACTGAAGGAGCTGGAGAGGTGTGTTTTCATTGAAAGAAATAAGGCCCTGATCAAATTTTCTTTGTAAGTTCTAACTGTAATTTAACAGTAAAAGTAAATACTTCTTGTGTATACTGTACTAAGTATTTTAAAGAAACAATATATGTAGTTATTTTTATTTTAAGAAAAAGAAGCCTGCCAAAGAAAAGAAAGAGAAAGTCATCATTACATATGACAAGAACACTCCTGAAGGAGAAAAGAAAGGTAACAAGTGCAAGAAAACAAACACTTGTTGTTATTATTATTATTATTATTATTATTATTATTATTATTATTATTATTATTATTATAAACTTCTTTATTTTTGGGTCAGTGTTATCTTTTTTGGAAACACCAAATTGACTTAAATATCTATTTATAAATTATTGATATTATTAGAGAATACCATATGCTTTTTTTATTCAGATGTGAGTGGTTCCATGCCCGAAGCCTACAGCCCGCAGTATGTAGAGGCAGCCTGGTATAGTTGGTGGGAGAAAAGTGGCTTCTTCAAACCAGAGTATGGGGTGTGTATAAATTGCATACAGTATGAGAATATAAGAGTGCTCTTCTGTATACTGTATCACCAGATGGCAGCAGGGTTATCAGGTTGGCACATGGAAACGAGTTGTTCTTTAAAAGGTGGAAACAACTTTTTTGATCATTCCAATTGATTTACACTGATAATTTTGTAATTAGAATTGTGACAGAATTGATGTTTTTTTCTTGAAATTCCACTGATTCAGAGATCCTCGGCCTATGAAGACAATCCTAAAGGGCAGTTTACAATAGTAATTCCCCCTCCCAATGTGACAGGTAACCTACATCTAGGGCATGGTTTGACTAATGCTGTGGAGGACTGCATCACAAGATGGTAAGTTGGAGACTTTTCACTGCTATGTTGTAATAAACTAAATGCTCTCATGATTGTTATCAGTGCAGAAAGATAATGTTCATATTTTTATTTTAAGTTTAACTTTTTAGTTAAAATTATTGATATTTGGGCTAAAAACTTAATGCATAGGGTTTTCCTTCATGCTCAGCATTTGAAGTGAAACCACCCTGCATGTAGGGTGTGGCATTGCAGTTGTTTCAGCTTATGTTTGTCTTTAGGCACTGAATGAGGTGAAACCCAGGGTAGGATTAAGCTCTAATTGTGGAATATATGTCATATGAATTGTAAAAACATACTTGTACCGAAATAAATAATAATTAATAATAATAATTTGACTGTATGATATTTGCCTTAAGGCACAGGATGAGAGGTGAAACTACCCTGTGGAACCCAGGGTGCGACCATGCTGGTATTGCGACACAGGTGGTGGTGGAGAAAAAACTGATGAGAGAGAAGGGACAGAGCAGGCATGATCTGGGAAGAGAAAAGTTTGTGGATGAAGTGTGGAAATGGAAGAACGAGTGAGTTCTCGATTAAAATATTGGAAGACTCAGTTGATATATTTGTTAAATATTATGTTATATAAATGTGAATAAGGTGGTAGGTTGTTATGTCTTATTAGATAATTTTAGGATATGGAAATAATGATGTCAGATCACTGGGTTTTGAACAGATGAGAGCAAGTCCTGACAATAATTTAGATATTTGCATAAATACAGGATAACCATTTTCAATGCGTGTTGGATTAGCAGATATTTTGTTCTGCTGTGTATATATTTTAATGTCATGCATGTTTTAAATCATTGTGCATCTTGTCCGTGATTTTAGGAAAGGAGACAATATCTATCATCAGCTCAGGAAGATGGGCAGTTCATTTGACTGGGAAAGGGCTTGTTTTACCATGGACCCTGTGAGTACTCGCTGAACATCACTGATCACATGCTGGTTTGAATTCTTTTCATTGATTGATAAAAGTGATAATGATTGATCAGTTAAGTAGATAAATAAAAAATATCGTAATTATGATTTTCTTGTTGTCTTCAGTTCAGCATTTATTTGGTTCAAATATTTGATGTTGTAGGTAATTTTCAAACTGATATATTTGGAGAAAAATGAGAGTACTAGAAGAAAACCAGTAATGCAACATCAGATAATTGTGACCCTTGATATGGATATTCATTTCTTATAGAAATCCCAACTGATTTTCCCAAAGGCCCAAGTTATTAAGACTTTAACACACAGATCCTCATATTATTTTCCTGTATTTTGTTTATTTTATTTGAATAATGCATCACATTGTATTTTCTATCAATTCAGAAACTCTGCATTGCTGTAAAAGAAGCTTTTGTGAGGCTCCATGAGGAAGGAATTATATACAGAAGCACAAGACTTGTAAACTGGTCCTGTACCTTGAACTCTGCCATCTCAGATATAGAAGTAAGTATTATATGTATATTATGTACAGGGACATGGGTTCATCTCATTTTCATGTCTGCTATTTCAAATAAACAGGGCTATGGTTTATACATTTCAAACAAATGTTATTAAAATGTGTTTAAAATGTTATTACAATGTTTCAAGAAAAATGCTTTTCAACTTCGTGATAATGTTTCTAGAAAACATAATGTTTTTATTTTTTCCTTTTTTCCAAATTATAACCATATTGTTTCCATGTAATTAAGTAGGGTGTTTAATTGTTTAGATATTGATTTGGTATGGTTTCAAAAATGTTTTAACGTTTTTGAGAAACATTTTTAAAAATGTTTGAAAAGATAATGCTTATTACATTGTTTCAAGAGAAACATTTTTAAATGTTATAATGTTTATGAGAAAACATGTAAGGAAACGTTATCTTAATGTTTTTTTTCTTTTTTTTTTCATTGTAATTAATTAGGGTGTTCAAATGTTGAGACATTCAAAGTAAGACCTTTTTTTGTAATAATCTCTTAAGGATATACTACTNTTTTTTTTTTCTTTTTTTTTTTTCATTGTAATTAATTAGGGTGTTCAAATGTTGAGACATTCAAAGTAAGACCTTTTTTTGTAATAATCTCTTAAGGATATACTACTTAATTACATCAAAACAGAGTAATCTTTTTTTCTCAACATCAGTCACTTAAAACATATGCATTGTGCAATACTGAAAATCTCACATTGTTCTCCTGGTTTAATTATCAGGTTGACAAGAAGGAGATCACGGGCAGGACCCCCCTTCCAGTGCCAGGGTATAAGGACAAGGTGGAGTTTGGGGTATTGGTGTCCTTTGCTTACAAGGTGGTAGATTCTGGTGGGTATATTTTTTTATTGTTTTATGTAAAACAATTAGTTTGTATTTTATAATTTTTAACTCTCAAATTTGGGGTTATAGCATCTTGCCTTGTGGAAGAGAAAGTTTTGAAAGTTGCCTGATTTATTATAAAAATTTGTTGGAACATTTATGAAAAGAGGAATTTTAGTGGAAGTTATATATTATTCAAGTGGCTGGGTTTTTTTCCTGAAAGAGAATTTGTTGAAGTTTATCAGTCTTGTTTATGTGAATCTCTTCAATGATTTGAAGACAACTTGGAATTTTAAGAACTGGACTTATTTTATTGGATGATTACAAATAAACAAGAAAATCATTGTCTGTAGTGTGTTCTGACTGCATCACTTGACACACTACATGGCAATGCCTGAATTCTCTTATTCTCTTCACTCCTTTCTTTCCTATTCCTCAGTTGTCTATCTTATCTATCATTAGATGCCAAGTCTGTCTTTCCTCTGCTATTTTGTTGAGCTGAATGGATAGTATTTTGCTCAAACCAGCATTTTTTTTATGCTTGGTGTGTGTGCTCGCTCTGAGCTACTTTCAGTACTAGGTAGTAAATTTGGGAATGGATCTTTTAGAATTTTTGGTGGATATTTCAACATGTGTATGTGTTCATGCATATCAGAAGGTTTCATCTGTTTCTTTTTATGTTAAAGTTCTTAATACAAACTCTCCCCCCCCCCCCTACCACCCTGTTAGTAACTACTTCAATGTTGAAAAAAAGAGATAAATCTGTTTATTTCAGATGAAGAAGTAGTTGTGGCCACCACTCGTATTGAGACCATGCTGGGAGACTCAGCCGTAGCTGTACACCCTAGTGATGAGAGATACAAGCACCTGCATGGGAAGTATGTGCAACACCCATTCTGTGACAGAAAGATGCCAATTGTGTGTGATGAGTTTGTGGACATGAACTTTGGTACAGGTAGGTATACAAGCCCCACAGGATGGCTACAGGTAGGTATACAAGCCCCACAGGATGGCTATTCCATGAAGCATATATAGTTCAGACTTAAGAGAGTGAACCAAAAAGGGGTTTTATAGATATTCCTTATGTAATAGTGAAAAAGTAAAGTAAAACCCATGTTTTTTTTTTCACTGTAACCACATTGATTTCTTAATTGTACTTTCAGGTGCTGTGAAGATCACCCCAGCTCATGATCACAATGATTATGATGTAGGCAAGAGGCACAACCTAGACTTCATCACCATCATAGATGACAGTGGGAACATTTGTGGAGACTGTGGGATATTTACTGTAAGGAAAATGTCATTGAGAGATCTTTATTTAGGATGGTTGTAACTGAGAGAGCTTTTTGGTTGCTGTGGTCAGGAAAGGAATTTGCAGTATTAGTTTAAATGGTTATTGTTAAAGGTGTTGTTGTAATGATAAGTATTGATGTTTAGAGAAACTACTGGTATCAGTGAGAGATATTTACAGTAGAATTTAGAACCTATGTTGAATTTACTCCAATCTCGTGATTCTTTTTAAATCTCCAGGGCATGAAGAGGTTTGATGCTAGGAAGGCTGTATTGAAGGAACTGAAGGAGTTACAGCTGTTCCGTGATATACAAGATAATCCTATGGTGGTGCCAGTCTGCAGGTAACTTAAAATATAAAAATTATGTTGAAACTTACTAGTAGGTAGATGATATAATAATGGTGGCAATATATTGTACTGCAGATGTTTTCATTTATATGACACTTTTTGCTTGTGAAATATTCCGTGTTACATCTGTAAATTATGTGCTGAAAAATATATTTAGAGGTGTGTTTTGAACTAAAGGAGAAAAAAATTTACTATTCAATATTGTTTTGATGTTACTTCTAATGATAAAAATGAGCTATAGATTATGAAATCATCAGGGTTTTATCATAGATGAATGTCATAAATACTATTCAAGTGTTGATGTGATTTTCAGTCGCTCCAAAGATATCATAGAGCCACTGCTGAAGCCCCAGTGGTATGTGGACTGCTCTGATATGGCCAGTAAGGCAGTAGAGGTAAGGGAAAGAGAGGTTTTATCTAAGGAGGGTGACATAAGTAACTTAAGGTTAAAGACTAAGCTTTAAAATTGGCAAGAGTGACAACTTTTGCCAATGTGTATCAGCAAATTGACACAAAATTTGTTGTCTGATTAGCTGCTCTGCTTTTTGATGAAACTTACAATAATTTTTCTTCTGTCCATGAAAATGTATATTTTATAAACTACAATTAAGGAGGACAAATGTTATTTATTTGATTTCAATTCTGTGTTGATTTTGGATTCAGAAATTATATGAATAAATAGTCAATGAGGTAGACAATGAGTAAGGAAGTAAATGAATAGCAAAATGAATAATAAAATTAACTTTGATAAGACCACATTATAATTCACCACCTTGTTTGTCTCAGGCTGTGAAAAGTGGCGAACTGAAAATCATTCCTGACATCCATCTGAAGACGTGGTTCAACTGGATGGAGAACTGCAGGTCATTATGTCATCTAACATGGTTTTGAATTAAGTTATTTTTTCTTTGATATATTTGGTCATGCCTGTAATAATTTTTTTTAATTGTAGTTGTTGTACTTTGTGTAAGAAATTATACACCCCTAATCCTTGTGTAAGTGAATTTCTCAGTAATGTGATTGAAACATTCCTGCATACTTTCTTGATTCCCCAGTTTTTCCCCTATTCACAAGTGTTTATAATGATCTTTAATTTTGTACAGAGATTGGTGCATATCTCGTCAGTTGTGGTGGGGCCACCGTATCCCAGCATACTTTGCTGAAGTCAATGATCCGAATGTTCCAAAGGGAGAGGTACAGAAAAGATTTGAATTTATGTCAGTATTTTAAAAATCATAAATCTGTTCAAGTTTAACATTGTTTTTTATACTTTGATTGTGCTAGCCTTGTGTACATTATAATATATTAACTGACTATCATCTCTTCTGTGAATTAAGATAGAAGTCAATGATTTTGTGTTAATTAGGAATCAGATGGCAATTATTGGTTCAGTGGTAGAACTGAAGAAGAGGCCAAAGAAAAGGCAGCTGCCAAATTCAAGGTCACTCCCGATAAAATTATACTTAAGCAAGGTAGGGATTTTGGTGAGAAGTGCTTAGTAAGACAACTAGAGGAGAAAAATGCTTTTAAGTAATACGTGAGTTTTGTTGAGTCGGTGCTTTCATGCCCTTTATCTTACTTGATGTCTTGTCCAGGGACATTAAACAAATTTTCAGAGTATTAGTTATAGACTTTCCTTGTCAAATTGCAGAAGAATATTAATGAAAATGTCTGGATCTTAACATATGTTACATCACTTGGTTATAAAGGGGAGCTTGCTAAGGTCACAATATTAGGATTATCAATTCTGTAATCATGATTGAATTACATTGACAATACATAATGTTGGTAACTTTGCCAATTATGGGGTATAAGGATTCATGACATACATACCTCACACTGATTTACCTGTTTAATCACTGATGATTTATTTATTTATTTATTGTAGATGAGGATGTGCTGGACACATGGTTCTCTTCAGGTCTCTTCCCTTTCTCTATCTTTGGATGGCCTGAACAGGTAACTGAAAGTGTTTAAGCTTTTATCTAAAAAGTAGAAACATATGGCCTTGTAAACATCTTTGAGATTATGTTGTTATATTGAAATCTGCTAGGAGCAGTCTTAAGAGGCCTTTGATATGCACCCTTTACAACTGAATGAACTGTTGAAAGATAAATCTAGACTAAGTTGGTAAAAATTGAGTCATTAAATTTAAAGTAACTTAAGGAGATAAAATTTTGGTTTAAATAAGTTTTATTTGATGTAGAAAAAACATATAAAACACATAGAATTCTCTTATTAAGCAGTTTGTTATATTATGTCATGAAACAGGTGTGTATATGAACAACATTTTAACAGTCTAAATGTTTCCCTCCCCCTAAAGACCCAGGAGTTGGATTTCTTCTACCCTGGAACTCTGTTGGAGACTGGTCATGATATCTTGTTCTTCTGGGTGGCCAGGATGGTGATGCTGGGGACCAAGTTGGTGGGAAAATTGCCTTTCAAAGAGGTATAAGTAGACCAAAAAACTTATAAAACAATATGAGCAAACTGTTATATGCATAGACTATGAGAGACATGTTATAAATTATGTTAAAGTAACCAAGTGAATTTTAAAAGCTTGATTTCAGAATTTTTCATTAAGGTGTTTATAGTTTTATAGATTTATAGTTTTCATGGACAGTTATTATTGTATCAAAATAGTTAAACAGGAAATTAAAATACGATGCATGCAATACAAAATTGCAGCAATCTCAATTTAGTTGGCCATTAAATTTTCATATTTGGTGCATTTTAAGATGCAGATCTTTTTCTTACAACATGTGATTTTGATCTCTGAGTGTTATATTTTTTAAGGTCTACCTCCATGCCTTGGTTAGAGATGCTCACGGCAGGAAGATGAGCAAGTCCCTGGGTAACACTATAGACCCAGTGGATGTGATCAATGGCATTTCACTTGAGGTAAAGATCTCATAATTTATTTTATTAGAATGATTCAGATCCTGTGGAATTACAGAATGATGCACCTTATGATAGAGAGTTAACTGAGAAGATTTTAGATATTTGTATCTTAAATAGTTTCCGTATATTCCTTCATGTGGCAAATGAAAGAATTTACTATTGATTCACTACCTATATTTTGTAGCATATGAAGACTCCTAACCAATAAATTGTGTTCCAGTATTTGGATCTTTTCGTATTTGTTATACCTTTTGTTCTTTTGGAAGTAAAAGTGTGTTGCTTTCTTTGTAGGATTTGCACAAGCAGCTATACAACAGCAATTTAGATCCTAAGGAAATTGAGAGGGCCAAGAAAGGACAGGTAAGCTAAAGTTATAAAAAAGGTAATATTTGGTCAAGTTATCAATTTTAAAAGCTTTATTTGCCCCAGCTGATAAGAATTCACTGCAGTTCCCCAGTTGTAGAACTAAAATGTATATAATGTTTGCATATAGAATTTGTTCACCTTTTAGTAAAAAAGAAAAATGAAGTTTTTTTACAAAATATCTAATACTCCTTTCAGAAAGAAGACTTCCCTAATGGTATTCCTGAATGTGGAACTGATGCATTACGTTTTGCCCTCTGCTCATATACCTCACAAGGTAAGGTAGGATTTCTGTGATATGACTACAGTGCAGTAATTCATAAATCTGAGTAATGATATTTTCTTTGGTTTGAAATGGGAAATTTGGTTTTGTAATCAGCATATTTTAGTTAACACATTGACAAGGTCATGCTGTGTCAATGGAGGTCAGTTTTGCTGAAGTAAACTATAATTTTTTAATACAAATAACTGTATTATAGGACGTGACATTAACCTGGACGTGCTGCGTGTCCAGGGGTACAGGTTCTTCTGTAACAAGCTCTGGAATGCCACCAGATTTGCTCTCGGTGGCCTCGGGGAGGACTTCAAACCAGAGGCAACATTGAAGGTATGGATGACTGTATATGTTATCCATTTGATAGGTTAATAACACCATATATTCTTTGAGTTGGCACCACATATTTTTCTGTGATTTGAAAATGAAAATAAAAAATATATTAATCCTAAATAGAAGTCTTGAGTTAATTAATAGTTTTATATTTCAGTTCAATTTCTCAGTCATTTTGCATTAATTGGTTATTCATGAATTTGAATTTCCAGCTGAGTGGCAGAGAAAAGTTGATGGACAAATGGATTTTGAGTCGCCTGAGTTATGCTGTGGATATGTGCAATAAAGGTTTTAAGGAGTATGACTTCCCCACCACCACAACTGCCATCTACAATTTCTGGCTGTATGAGCTCTGTGACTGGTACCTGGTAAGTCTTGGGAAGACATACAATTTATTTTTTAAAACTGCTATTTGATTGAAATATTCACAGTCATAGAATATGTCTCTATTAGACATTGAAACTTATATGGAGATTTAATTTTTGGCTTTTTTTTTTACTTTTTGTCAAAATAATTTAACTTGTTTGATTTTGTTTTGAATCCTGAGATGTGTGAAAATCCAAAATGTGGTGACTTAGTTTTTGAAAGATATTTATAACATCTCGATTAGATTTTTAAAAAAAATCCTTTTTTAACATCAGAATGTTTTTAAATGTAACAAACTTTGTTTTCTAGGAATACTTGAAACCCATTCTGTATGGAGAAGATAAGGATGCTATAGCAGTTTCTAGAAATGCCCTGTTCACTTGTCTTAATGTAGGACTGAGGCTAATCAGTCCATTCATGCCTTTCCTGTCAGAAGAGCTCTTTCAGAGATTGCCAAGGCGAACTGACAATGAACCACCGAGCATCTGTGTGACATCGTATCCTGAGGTTGAAGAGGTAAATGATTTAAATTAGCACATGTGTCTGATTCAGCTTCAACTTCAAAGAAGTGGTTTTTATGCCTTGATGTAAGCCCCTTGTCAGTTCTTATTATTAAAAACCTGACAAGCAGGCTTGTGCAAGTCATACAATGGAAATACTTGGTTCTGAATTTACAGACTGGTCAGTTAACAGTGTAAGGTACTGGAATACTGAGTTCTTTGGCTCAAAAAATTTGTGCTTTCCTTTTGGAAACCCAGTGCAAAGCCTGAGGTTATTTTCCTAGTATGTCCCAGCCACAAAGAAACATTTGTCATTTTTAGCTATTTTATTTATGAAAATACTATATTTTGCATTCTGTCAGTTTCCATGGAGAGACACCGAGCTGGAATCTGGAGTGGATTTTGCCCAGAATGTGGTGAAGACTGTGAGGTCAATGAGGGCAGATTATAACCTGACCAAGACTAAAGCTGACTGTAAGTGGTCAATATCTTATTTTCTACATTCTTTTTGTCATGGCTTGCACTGAACTAACTAAGATGATTGATGGTCATTGGTTGTGCACAGAAGAATTTATTTGTATGATTATCTATGGTAAAGGTTTGTCAGTAATCTGTTGCAGATTTCAGACAGGAACTTTTGTCCAGTAGCATGGACTTGACTCTCAGGTCATTATAGTGTGCATCATCTAGGAATTATTGAAAGACATAAGTTTTTGTGGATGGAATTGTAAGTAATAATCCAGTCTGATCACTGGGTGTTAAGATTTTTTTATTGGAATTTTTGTGCAAATAGAGGGGATTGGGCTGCATCTTGATATGAAAACAAGAAGAAGAATTAACTAAATTTTAGAATTACAATTATCTTACTCCTGTAGTGTACTTACGTCTGCACGATGAACCCACGGCAGCCATGTTGCAGAAATATTCAGACGTGATCCAGACTCTGTCCAGTTCGTCAGCTGTGACCATCCAGGTGGAGGGGGAGGTCCCCCAGGGCTGTGCTGTCAACACTGTCAATGCCCAGTGTGAGGCACATATGATGTTGAAGGTAAGGGGAACACCAGATGTGATATTTGGCATATCCGTGAGAGCTTTGCCTTACGTATCTAGGTTTTGTTAAGTATGTTAAATGATGTGTTGAGGTTAAATCTCCTCAGATCAGAATTTTTATGTGCAGACACTGTTGTGTTTTCAAGAGTCTGCCTCTGTCATAGCAGTACTGTTAAATTTTGAATTCCATTTCTTTTGTGCAATATTAGGTTAAGAGTTGAGAGTTACTTGTGTGAACATTCAAACAGGATGTGATTTTTGTTCAGTTCTGCTTGTCATCTCATATTCTTTAATGGGCTGGTGGTAACAACACTGTACTTCATCTTATTCTTATTCCAGGGTTTGATAGATGTTGACAAAGAAATAGATAAGCTTAACAGCAAGAAGAGTAGTCTACTATCCCAGCAGTCCAAGATAGAGGAGAAAATGAAAAAGGCTGATTATGCACAGAAAGTCCCTGAAAAGATTCAGCAACAGGATGCAGACAAGGTGAGAGGAGGAATGGAAATCTGAGATGGCCTGAAAAGAGACCTTAACGAATGTTCATCACAGTGTTTGAAAAAAATCATGGAGAAGAGAAGCGGTCACAGCGTGAAAAATACTTAGGAAATGCAAGTGTGTAGTGAATTTTGATTCCAAACATTTGATGAAAAATGGGGAATTGACTTGTTTTGTACCATTCTGTGGAAGCCCCCGAGACAAATTTTCGCCGGGGATATCACCTTTTTTGGTCTTGTCATTTGTAACATTTATATTTCAGTTAAGGCTCACTTACAACTTCTAATTCTCGGTTTTATTTTATTTTCAGATGGCAGAAATTTCCCTGGAGATCCAGAAGCTGACCTCTGCCATGGACCAGCTGAAACTTATGAAATAACGGCCCTGTGACACTAACATATAACTTATCATGAATGTGGACTGTACTCACATTGCCAAATTACCATTTGGGTTTCGTAATTTAATGCCAAGAGTCCTAACAAGAATGACAATTTTCTGAATATCCAAAAAATGAATTTTTTCCATGTCTTTAGCCACATATCTCATTTGTGTCAATCTGTGTGGGCATATTGTTTCAAAAATACCTTTCTCATCACAATGGACAAAATAATCATCGTCAAAGAATAGAAGCAATGGCAAGCACAACGGGCACCATTAAAATTAAACTTATTTATTGATGTCTTTGAATGGTTACAATTGATGCTGATTGATTTCAGATGAAGAAATAACGTAAAATATTACTCCTTATTGTCAATTGTTGATGTTTTTCATTGTAAATTATTTGCAAATTTCTTTTCTTCTTTGGGATCTTCCAGTTATTGAAATAATACAGCATATTAATGTTTTCGTTTTCGGGCATATGATTTAAAAAAAAATGCTGTGCAAATTTGTATGTAATCACTCAAACTAGTTTTGACAAAATGTTATGACGTTTCAGCTCAGTTCTTGAAAAGATCATCGACAAAAATGTGTTAGCTGTTTGATCCAAATTTTTTCAGCAGCTCCTTTTTCGTAAGAATATTCTAGAGAGTTACTGGTAATACGATATGCAGTCTGGACAACAATTTATTTCAGGTAAATTAATGCTACATTGCTTTACAGATATTAAGTCTAAAATAAAGTCTATCTACCGCACAAAGTTAACAACACACCGCTCGTGCTAAAAAAACTTATGTCCAATTTTCCTAATACTCCCCAGCTCTCTCGTTCGGAATCGATACTTCACACACGTGCACTAAAATTAATAGAATTTCACTCTCCGTACTTATTAACCGGGTTGTACAACACGAGTTTGCTTGCGTAATAAACATACTTTTCAAAAACCAAGCGCATAAACTCTATAACCACATTTAATGACCCTTGACTGTAATACTAGTCCAACATTAAAAATAAAACAATCAAAATCGGTTAAAGCATACAAAACGAATGTCACAAAATATTTTTTTTACACTCATAGGAACAATAAAAGAAGTGAAAGCGAAGGTCGGTTTATGTGGTTAGGGTTGACGCCTGTTATTGCCTCTCTAGGAGTATATGGGGATTTGCTACATGCGTATTGAATGCTTTAAACGATTTTTTTTTGCTCCATTAGGTTTTGAAAACTCGACAAATATTAGTGCTTAATGTTTCCTGAATATATATCCATTATAGTTACCATTAATGCTCCGTTTTGATTAAAAACACAACTTTTTACAATTAAATGAAATCCTTTAGGTGGCCATCTTAAAAAGTCGTCCATAAGTCCACATTACTTGGGCATTATAACGAGACTAACTACTTGTTATACGATATCATTTACGCATTGTGAACAAGGCTTCATTTCAGCTAAATTAATACTACATTGATATACAGATATTAAGTCAAAACTAAAGTCCTACTATAGAAAGTTAACAACAATTTATGTGCTAAAAATTAATGTGCACACTTCCTAATGCTCCCCAGCTAGCTGTCGATCTGAATCAATGCTTCACCGACGAGCACTAAAATTAATAGAAGTATTTTGAAGCAATTTTTTTTTTTTTTTTTTTTTTTTTTTTTTTGCCAAGCAAATCAATTCAGTAAAAAGCATGGCGACTAACAAACTATACAGGTTTGAATACATGAAATATGTTTTTGTCCTACATTGATATAAGAGCACTCAGATTAACCTTGTTCGTATCATTATATTGTCACGTGTTTACTACTTCTGCTTCATCTACGGATTACCTTGAACTTCGACGTGTCCATCATGAGTCCAATTGTTATGGTAGATAATGAGTCGTTATTACAAAGTGTCCAAAAGTACTCCTTCACCGATTAATTTTAAAAGTCAAAAATATTTTAACATCATGCAAAGACGCTGATTAGGACCCGTGGGTGGAGTATGTGTCCTTTAAGATTTCCTCTTTCGGGTGTACCCAACAAGGTCACTCTTCTTGATGGTATGACCTTTGTTGGACTCGTGCTTGTTGATGCGCTTTCCATCCTTATCCACGGCGTGAGACAACACGAGCTTGCTTGGGTAGTACTCATACACTTTCCAATACGACCCAGCGTGGCCTCTGTCTCCGGCCCTATCTCTGATGTAACAGTAGTCGCCGATTTTGTAGATTTTTTGCTCATTATACTTGTAATTCCACCTCGGATCGCTTTCTGACTCGGGGTCAAAAAGCTTTCTTGGACGATCATCATCATCACTACCACTGCCGTTGCCTCCACCCCCTCTGCCACCTCCAGACCCACATTTGCCACCTCCCGAATATCTTGCAAAACCGCCGCCATTGCTACCGTTGAGTGGCCCAAAGTTTGATGCTGACGGTCGATTCTCTTTGACTGATACACCAAACGGAGAGGAAACTGGCCATTCAAGATCATGAAATGACGAAGTTTGCCGCTTTGCGTTGGTGTCGTCTTCCCCTTGGAACAAGGAAGTAAAAGCCGAAATAAACTCTTTCAAATTCGCCTGAAACTCTCGTCCCTTTTCCCACTTTTCATACAAAACTGGGTTCAAGGTTTTCGCACGCTCATAATAACGGGAGGCCGCCTGCGTTTTGCCCTCCTCTTCCAACACCTCTCCCAAATTCAGATGGGCGATCGTGAGAGTAGGACACTTTGTGATAGCAGCCTCAAATTGGCGCACTGCCTCCTGCTTATTGCCCTCGCTACGATATATTTTTCCCATTCCATAATGCGAATAATATGAGAACGGGTAGTTGAGTGCAATTACTTTTTGATGGGCTTTTTTGGCTTCGGAAGAGTTATTGTCATTTGACATGCAACTCCCGTACTCCTGCCAGAGAAGGCCACTATCAGGGTACCTTTGCACTGCTCTTTGTAAAATTTGGCGGCGATTTGTTCTATTGCCCTGCAATCCCTGTAATAAAGCCGTCACGGCCTCTTTTTCTGCGCCGGAACTCACGCGTTCTGCCTGCCTGAAATCCCTCAACGCCTCTGCTGACTTCCCAATGATTGCGTGGGCTTGACCACGATACCACAAAGCATTAAAATCATTCGGGTATTTTGCGAGGTGCTTGTTGAAATGAGGAATAGATCCCGCTTTGTTACAACTTGAGAAAGTGTTCATGCCACTCTGAAAAGCGGATCCTCCACCCCTGCCCGCTGCTGGTGCTGCCCCTCCCTTTGACATTATTACTCCACGGCAAACGGCTTAGACTTTACAGTCAGTGAGGAAATTCCAGTTTTGGGGGGCGGTGTTCTGTCCCAGTTGAACTGATAACCTACTTTCGTAGGTGATCGATCATCGATAAGGACAGCCAAAAAATATTAAAACATGTTTTTGACAGTTTATTTTGTTTAGACTACATAAGCGCAATTTATGATATGTATTTTTGCATTATTGAACATAACTGAATAAGCCACTGTCACAGTGATTAGCACTTACATATAAGAAAAATGACCCATACGACAGACAAAGATTAGGAGTATATTAGACTTAAGTTGTATACGTCTGGAGTAGGCAGACAATCATTGGTTATGTTCATGTAATCAGAGAGAATTGTGATTTTTGATAATTTATGTTTTCACTTTCTGTCTATTCAATTTTATTCGAAAAATGAGTTTATTTATTAAATCATCACATTTTTACATTATGGTAGACTGATGTAATATTTTAAAGTCATTTTACATGGTATTTGAATTCATATAATTAACAGATAAAAATGACAGCAGACCGTAAGCAGAGATTATGCTCGTACACGTTGTATATAATGTATTGTTGTTGGTGTTATTCTCACAAATTTATTAATCTATAACTTTATTTGTATATATGCCAGTGCGAATTGCATTATTATCGCAACTTTTGTGGTGCTGAAGATAAAACACACACATTATCTGCTAAGCTACCGATTGCAGCAGAGAAGCTCATTGCTGTTCCCCTGTAGATGGCGCTTTAGTACGGTTTGGTTTGTCAAAACTGGCAAAAACTGCTCAGATTGCAGCATACAGTATACCATATAAGGAAAGCCAGTGACCTACATAATGCCATTTTACTTTGGGGGTGTGTAAGGGTATGAAGCTTTATTTAATTAATTTAATGTAGTGTTTTATAATATGTGGGAAACAAAAGCTTGTTGTACATTACTATTTTTAGTACATTGTTAATCAAATTTTGTCTGTCAAATTATGGTCATTGATATATAGAAAGGGTGGTCACCTAGCCCTTCCTGCCTACTACCCCGATGGGTCACTTGAAACCTGAACCCTTTGAAGAGATGTCACTTCTTCTTCAGTTCTGAGTGACCAGGGTGTGGATGCTAGGCGGTCAGGATACCAAGTATATGGATATTTCAGGTTAACCGATTCAACGAAACGTTGTAAGACAATGGGTTTAGGTATTTGTCGAAATTTATCTTTGATGCATTTAAAAACGGGTTTGATGATGTTCTACATTGGGTTTTGCCATCCATCAACATTTTCCCCACGTGACATTTTGTGTCCTCCATGCCTCCTTTATTTCATCACGTACCTCATGACAGTGAAAATTGCGGTTGTGCCTCATGTTTAAACTACAAGAATATTAAAAATACATCAGTAGAATTAGAGGTGACAGTAAAGTTTTACATGGGAAATAGTCAAGTTGGGGAAAATTTTGTTGAGTGGCTCTTAAAAAGTTTGATTTTAAAATTAAGTGTTCTTTTATAAGATTGTGTCATAATCATGCACTACAAAATATTCACAATTGAAATTTTAAGAAAAGGATAAAGGTTTAGTGATATACTTCCATTTCGAATTTTGGCATGAATTTTGTGAAATAGTACTATAATATGTAATATTTCGATACAGTGAAGTATATGATTTATAGTTGCACTGCTTTCTGCGTGGCTGATCACGAAAGCAGCCATTTTCAAGGCATAGGGGGCAAATTGCTAGCGCCATTTGCAAGTAATATTTGAAGGTAAATTTGATATTTCTAGCTATTGATAAATGTGAATATCACCTAGCCTAATCAAAACGCTCTGTCCAAAGCAATTTATCACGATTTTTACCTCCAAAATTTTAAGCCTTTTGTAAAAAGACAAAACGAAGCCTATTTAACACTGCGTAGTCATTAATAACAAGACTTGTGTTATTTTGCCAAAAAATAAAACCGCCCCTTATGCCTTCAAACATGTTTTACTACAATTTAAAGTCTGGGTTTGCCTTAGTGACGTTTGTGAAACTACGTGCGGTATTACTCAGCAAGGCAGCAAGTTGTTGCTTAATGTTTATTTCACTGCAAATGTAGTGCTAAAAAAACGGAAAACTTATTTTTCTAGCCCAGGAAAACTGAAGCTCAGTTTGACCTTTTCATCAACAGAAAAAAAGCACCTTGAAAACTCCTTTCAGTTAATTTCGCACGTTTATGTTACTTTTTCGAGTCTTTTAAAATGCTTTGAAGAGAAATAAATCATTCTGAAGCAGTCTTACGTTATTGATCTTAATAAATAATACATGATGAATCCAATCCATTTTTAATAGTTTAATAGTTGACAAAATTCTATCAAACGTTTTAAAATTTCAGATTTTTTTATTTTCTAAATAGCGGGCATTTCACTCGTCACTCGGAACTTGGCATTTCACGAGCTCCTGGAATCAAACACTTAATTTTGAAGGCATGCAATGCAGGTTAGACCAAAGCAAAAAATCTGGAAATTTCAGCACTTTTTCCTTTAGGTCTTTGTCCCAAAACCGTTTCGTCAACTACGATCTGAAAACCCCGTCTGGTGTTCCAAATTTCTATTATTCTATCGCCACATGTGAAATTCACAAGTCTTATCTCCATAGCGAGGGTGACTCAAAATGTAGTTGCTTTAAACTTGTATCTGTATCACCTTTTGAAGCTTGGAAACTTGCTGTCTTGTTGAGTGAAAGTTTCATTTTTACAAACCACACTCGATCATTTTTTTTTTCGGTAATGGAGTATATAAAGTCCACATATTTAAGACCCAATTTGCGATAATTACATGTAGTTGAAAATTGATTTGTCTAATCCAAGTCTACCGATTAAACTGTGCATTAATTAAACGTGGGTATTTTAAACGGTTTTTGTTTTCTTAATTTGCTCATTTGGATTGTAATCTTGATATTACCAATTTTTTAAAAGTAAAGAATAGTAGTATGTGTAATAATTTTTTTTTGTAATTATTTGTTTATTATTACTTGCATTTGTGGCGTTAATTTGCATAAAGATGAAGGGAACAGTCATGTGATCCAGTGTCCTATTTTCAAAACTCTGCTGCCTAACAATTCCATCTCAGCAGCATCTTCAGCATTGGTATACCGAGCAGCAGATGCAAAAAATGATGTTTATGTTCTTTTATGAGAACATTATTGATGTTCAGAAAGATACAAAACATTTGTCACAAAATTTCGACTTAAAATATAAATGCAAGGTGTTATAAGTAATACCATGATTTGCCCCTCCATTTTGCCCAGGTTTGATAATTACATATGCTGCAATTTAATGAATTTTTTTTTTTTTTCAATAATGTCTCTAGGGATTATTTTTACATTCCCCGTTAAAGTGTATCTCTTGTAGAATATTTCAACGTATTGGTTGCTGTTAAATGTTCAATTGTTTTTTCACAAACTGCTTGTGACAATTTCTTGCAAAACAGTAAAAATGTTTTTTTTTCTTCCAAATAATAACTGTCGGAATTTTATGTCGTATTAAATGTGAAATTAATTCACAGCACGTCATGATTGAAACGAAACAAAAACAATGGCAGAAACTTGTTATTTGGAAAGGGTGTCACATTTTGAAATTCTTGGCAATTTGGATTTTTTGTGACTTTTAAAATAGTAATTTATCATATCAGAGTTTCTTTCGTTTTTCCAGCGATGGTGTGGGGTGAGACAGCTACTGCCGTTGTTTTTGTTTAATATGAAATTGAAAATTCTGATTGTTATTTTTATCTGGGATCAAACATTAGCCAAGTAAATCATTAGATATTTTATTTATCAAGTCAAACTTAAGCGAGTCTTTATGCAGATACATGTATCAATAATTTTGATTTAGATATCTGGTTATCCAAAACGTAAAATAACTTAAAATATTAAAAAATATTTAAAAAAATGTTTATCAAATGTGAGAATACATCAATGGCAGTTTATTTTGCTCCAAATAAAATATTCAACAATTATATGCAAAATGACTTAGCGTTTTCTTTTTCTCGGTGGAACTCTAAGGGTAGAGGTCGATTCGGGTACTTAATAATATGCGGGAACATAATAAATTCCTTTTCAAAAATTCCCTTTAGTTACTATAAAAGAAAAGTCTACCAGGGGTGGGTGGGTGGGGACTCTTGGAGGAGTGGATAGCACGCGCGACTTGGACCCAGCAAGACTTGGGTTCGAAACCTGGGGCATCTAGGTCCCAGCAAATTACCTTTTGCAAAAAACAATAAAAATAAAAATAAGTAATTTAAATCGCGACAAGAGTGTCCTGCGACCATTGTATAATAAGTCAAGGATGTGGCACAATAGGTAAGACGACAGTACAGTAAGCAGGAGAAGGGAGGTTCGAGCTGAGTTAAGGAAAAATGAAAGTAATTTTGCAAGTGTTGAACAAAGTAAAACATTTGCAAATTTATTATTGTCAAAATGAATTATTTACAGCATTAATTTTATACAAAAATAATGAAAATATCACATTTTGTACTCTAAATATTTTAAATAATACAAACAGAAGACAATACGTCTTATAAAAAAACAAGTCGAAGATTTTATGCATCGAATTCCATCAAAAACATTTCCGTCCAAATTCAGAGCTTGTAACAATTTCAAAAAATGCATATGATCTGCTGTAAGCAAACGCGCATGTCAGAAACGTAGCTTTTAAAAACGGTGTACCGAACTATAAGTTTTTGTCATGGTATTGTATTGCGCTACATATTATACTTGTAATGCCTATATTGATAATTTATGCCTGTATGTAATGTTCTGCACGCTAGATATTTATTATGTAATCATACGCATACAGTGATGATAATAAACTACTACTACTACTACTAAGCACACCTTGTCCTATGTCGTCTTGTTGATGTTTGCACTCCAAAGCGAACAGTGGCCAAAATTTCTTCATGTCAGTAAGTTTTCTGGATGTTTTGCCAATCGATATTTTTTTCATTTTTGTTTTCTTTGCACTAAATCCGAAAATAAATATCGTACAGTGAGTAATTGTGGATGAAATTTGCATTTACAAAGCATGGGAATCAGGAGCTACATAAAGACATGGTAGGCTTACAAGATTATCCAAGTCTTTGCCAAATTCAAAATAAAATACAAACAAAACTGAAAAGGTTACGCAAAAATCAGCATACTTGAATCTATATTTCACATTCACTTAAAATCAACTCTGGTTCTCGGTGTTCAGTGATGACACTAAGCACGAATAACAATGGATACTATTTACCGTTTTTGTTTTTTTGACACTTCTGTTTTGTAATGCAAGTCCTAAACGGCATATAAATGATCCCAATCCTGAGAAATCTTTGTAGCCAACTATCATATACGCAAGAAAAATCTCCATTTTACTAGCAGTACTGAAATATTAAATAACTCCTCCCCATGGTTTAACTATGTTTCAGATAACATATAATTGATACCTGCCCAGCAATGAAAACGCCGAGAACCAGAGAAGTTTACTCACAGACACAGTGCCATATTCATAATTGTTAAAATATCGTTACAGTACATGTGGGCAATTCTGCAGTAACAGTAATTTATAAGGCGTCATACGTTTTATTAACAGTTTCTAGTGTAGATTTACATCTCTTCCTCTTTTCGACTGAATACGCGATAAATGAATTAAAAGTTTCCTGTAATAATTCTACGTAATGGGGTTGCAATGTCTTTCCTTCGCAGAAGTCAACATCATTTAATATGAATAAGTACATCTTCAAGTTAACAGCAAGGAGTCAAGTTGCAGATTTGCCCACACACATATTTTCAGTAACAAATAAAAAAACATTTCTCTTCTTAAAAATAAATAAATGGTAATTTTAAAACATTCACTTTATCATTTTTACACAGATATTATTTCTGTAAAATGAGAGGTTCAAATCTAACGTTTCAGGCTCGAAAAGGGACGGATATCAACCCCAAATTTTCTTCTCGTAAACTTTGTTATCACTTAATAGGTACTATCTCTTTTCCTCTTCATTCTTTCTGTACTTAACTTGTGCTCCTGATATATATGAAGTTTTACATTTACTCTGTTGTATATATGTATATACCTATCCATTTGTTTTATTTATTTACTTATTTAATTTAATTTTGTGGAGAGCATATAATGCTTCCAGCGCCTTGCCTCCACTTCATTCTTTTGAATAAACGTTGTTTAAAAAAAAATATCAACCCCGACCCAAAAGTATACATGAATTGCTCTCATTCCACCATGATCAGATAGAGCACTGTACTACGACATGATAACATACAATTACCAAAAGAAGCAAACCAGCAACATGCAGGGCGGACGCTTAGTAAGGTTTTAATTTCTATGAGAAGCTTCGTATAAAAAAAACTCATTTCATAGATTAAAAAAAAGCTCTCTTAATTTCATATAAGTATTGGAGCAGAATGTTACAACCAAAAACTAACATAACTACTAAATGTCGTCCCTGCCAATTAACGAGCAGACAAACGTCGGCATAGGAAGCAATCTTGACACGGGTGTGGGGCTGTATATGTCAAACACAAAACGTGTCCCTGAGTAGAACGCTTCTGATATCTTCGTAAACGGCACTTACTGCTACTGAAATCAAAGGAATAAATTCACATTCATGAAACAATGTCTAAAGATCTGATAAAACGGTACATGATCATTACAGTAATTCGTGTCAGTATACTTGGCGTTATAATTAAAGAGATTGTAACCCTTTATTATCATCCAGATACCGATCATGAGTTTTTCCTGCATCTAATTATTTAATAACGCATCTATTTTTGTGTTGAATAAAAACAATAAAAAACTCTCGAAAATATGAAATATCAGTGTTTATATTTTTTTCGTTGCAATATATAAGCATAGGCAACTCTAGGCTTTAATCGTCAATTTAATACCTTTCTATTTTGAGGTTAGACAGCAATCGGTATGGGGCGTAACTTCATCCCTGAACAAGATTTTATCACCAAAATTGACAGAGTTGACCAGGAGAGTATCAGCTACATGTACAATACAGTGCCGTCATTTTGGTTTAAATATTTTTTATGAAGTTATAAGCCCCTAATTACAGATTTTCATTAAATAAAGGCATTTAATATATAAATATCAACGATAAAATCTGAACTAAGACTTTTTGGAAAACTCGCTGGGAGAATTTGGAGTACTTAATGATGTCAGTATATCTGGGTTGAAACTATGATCGTGGCTGCTCAGGTAAAAGAGAATTTTAAGAGACAGATTTTTCCGTTTTTACCCCAAAATCGCAATTATGACGTGTAAATGTTAATCAGTTTAGTCACTGAACACTGGAGATTTATTTATTACCCAAAAGAATATATCTAAGACAGTAACAAGAAGTCTTGAGTGAAGGGTGACAATGCCCTTAACTAATCGCAATTAAACCTTAAAATTATACAAATATATGTTCACATTGAGCCCTCGTGGAACGCTAAAAGCATCAGAAACAAAAGGTTGCCCAAAAGGCACTAAGGGAAAGCTAAGAGAAAGTATCCTTCACGTTAGTTAGATGTCCCCATGGTCATTATGCCTAGAGTGCACCATTTCGGGAAAATATCGTCAAGGCAAAACTGCGAAATCGTACAATATATTTTCTATTATATGTACGGAACTTACGAGATACTGCTGTCGATTTCAGTGCCATCTTTTCGGACTACATGTGGCAGTATCAGTAATATGGCATGGAATATCCTTCTTCTCCTTCTTATACTGACCTTGGTCCTATCTGAGCACCGCTCAACAAAACTCTTACCTGATTTACATAATGATGACGAGGTCACCTACTTTCCGTGTGGACGCTTCGGTTTGAATTTTTGTCTATTCATTGAGAAGGCACAATAAGTTTGCATCTCAACGAAAGAGGATTAGGGTTTGATAAAGCTATAATGACACACACACAACAAAATAAATAAATAAAAGTAAATACGCATTTTCAAAGTCAACATACTTGATATTTCGTGACTGGGCATATAAACCATTATACTGAATACCGAATATTATGACTCAGCAGTTTTGTGCTTCCTTTTGAAGACCCAGTGCAAAGTTATGTCTCAGATGATAAGAAATAAAATTTAAAAATGTCAAAATTATATCATTTCTGCAATGGCTTGCATTGTTTGAATTATGCTATTTGATAATCGTTGGTTGGACAAACACAACGGGCATCATTGAAGATTAACTTATTTATTGAGGTCTTTAAATGATTATAATTGATTTCTGTTGAAGAAAGAATGTGAAATATTACTCCTAATAAAGTTGACGTTTATTGTTGTTTTTATTGTTGTTTGTTGTTGTTATTTCTTTTTCTTCTTGGCATAAATGATCTTCCAATTATAGAGATGATATAGTATATTATTTGCTGGCAAACGATATTGAAAATATAATATGACATGTTTCAGCTTATTTCTTGAAAAGATGCGCGACAAATTTGATCTAAATTTTTCAGCAGTTCTTTTTACGTAGGACTTTATTCTGCAAAGTAAACTGGTAATACGATAAGCAACCTCAACAACTATTTATAGTATGACAGTCTTAGGTAGTTTTATGTGGGTTTTATTTTATGCACGATACTTTAAAATCATAGCGATTTTACGACAATAATTTTTAGCCAATGAAGGTAACAACCGAGCGTGACTACCTGGCCATCCACTAAAACATAATGGTGGGTTTATATGTCTCAACTCACGCAATCGAACAAAGCAGACCCCAGTGTATCAAACAGTGATGCTTTTCTTAACCTTGGAGAAAATAATATAGACTGCAAGACTGTCAGTTACTTTAAATAATAACAAAGCTTGACGTTCGCACATCAGAGCTGTCAAGGCAGGTAATTTTTGAAAAATTGTTAAGTATTGTACGCAAACTTGGAACGCTTTGTTCCAATTTTGCTTAACGCTCGTGAAAGGGTGAGTTCGCAAAAACCAAAGCAATAGCATAAGTATTAAAATAGCGTACATTTTGTTGCAATTGCATATAAATGTACATCGTTACTAACAAACGAAGTACTGAATATAATTTGATGTCATGTTGATTTTTACCGATTTTTTTTTCATCTCTATTTCATACCTGAACGTTTCTTGGTATGGGTTTAAAGCTCAAGTTCACTGACAAAGCAAAGAATGACAAAAATATGGGCTAAGACTACATTTAATCGCCATTTTTAAGATTGCTTGAAAAGTCTGAGAAACAAAAAGCAATGTTGCGCAATGTCAAATTATATGTAACAAGTCTCAACATAAAAGCTGCACGATGTCCGAGTGTCGCCCCCTATAATAACGTTTTTTGTACATATAATTCTATATATTGTCGAAAGGGGAAATGTTTTTTTTTCGTTTCTTTCGTTTTCATTAAACACAAGGTAGCAATATCAATACTGGTTGGCATGGAATAACAGCTCAACAGATGCATGGTGTTACATGCATTTATAAAATTGATAGCGCCAGTCACAACTTTATTTAAATAAAAAGAAAAAAAAAACCTCACAAAAAATTCAAATGCACCTACAAGCACCAGTTTGCAAGATGTCAAGCTTATATAACTGAAGTTGACACTTTTTGACCCAAAAAGGCCATAATAAAATGCGTTTACAAATGATCTTGAAATCCTGTGGGTGGCCATTTCAAAGAAAATTGTCCAAAAGTCCACATTATAACGAGACTACCTACTTGTAATACGATATGCATTTTGGGCAACGGTTCATTTCAGCTAAATTAATACTGCATTGATATACAGATATTAAGTGTAAACTGAAGTTCAGCTACCACACAAACATAACAACACATTTTACAAATTAATGTCCATGTTTCCTTATACTCCAGAGCTATCTCGAGCGTTATCAGTTTATCACCGGCAAGCATTAAAATTATTAGAAGAAGGCTACAAATCATGAATTTGGAAGAAACATTTTTTGCCAAGCAATTTGATCAGTTTAGTAAAATACATGGCAACTAAAAAACTATGCAGGCATGAATGCACGAAAAAGGTATTTGTCCTACATTGATAAAAGAGCAGTCCGATTAATCACGTTCATAGCATTATAATGTCACGTGTTTACTACGTGTTCCGCTTCACTCACGGGTCACCTTGAACTGTAACTTGTCCATCAAGAACCTGGTTGTTATGGTCAAATGAGTCGTTACTACGATCTGTCCAAAACCATCCCTTCACTGATTAAATTTGAAAGTCAAAAATATTTGAACTTCATGCAAAGACGCTGATTGGGACCCGTGGATAGTGTACGAGTCATTTAAGGTCTATTCTTCCGGGTGTACCCAACAAGGTCATTCTTCCAGATGGTTAGCCCTTCGTTGGACTCGTGCTTGTTGATGCGCTTTCCATTCTTTTTCACGGCGTGGGATAACACGAGCTTGCTTTTGTAGTGTTTAAACACTTTCCAATACGAATCACCGTGGCCGGCCTTATCTCTCATGTAACATTGGTCGTCGATTTTGTAGATTTTTTCTCCATTATATTTGTAATTCCATGTCGGATCGCTTTCAGCCTTGGGGTCAAAATCATCATCATCATCACTTCCACTGCCATTGTCATTGCCTCCACCCCCTCTCCCACCTCCTGCTCCACCTCTCCCACGTCCCGAATAACTTGCATTTCCGCGGCGCCCCTTTTCCCAGTTTTCAAATAAAACTGAATTTAACGTTTTTGCCCGCTCAAAATGACGGGAGGCAGCCTGCGTCTTGCCTTCCTCTTCCAACACCTCTCCCAAATTCAGGTGGGCAATCGTGAGAGTAGGACACTTTGTAATGGCCGTTTCAAATTGGCGCGCTGCATCTTGCTTATTGCCCTCTCTTAGGTATATTTCTCCCATTTGACAATGGGAATAATATGCGAATGGGTAGTTGAGTGCAATGACGTTTTGATGGGCTCTTTTGGCTTCAGAAGAGTTTTTTTCTCTCCACATGTGGTCCCCATACTCCTGCCAGAGAAGGCCACTATCAGGGTACCTTTGCACTGCTCTTTGTAGAATTTGACGGCCATTTGTTTCATTGCCCTGCAGTCCCTGTAATAAAGCCGCCACGGCCTCTTTTTCTGCGCCGGAACTCACGCGTTCTGCCTGCCTGAAATCCCTCAACGCCTCTGCAGACTGTCCAATGATGGCGTGGGCTGTACCACGATACCACAAAGCATTGAAGTCATTCGGGTGTTTTGCAAGGTGCCTGTTGAAATGAGGAATTGATCCCGCTTTGTTACAACTTGTGAAAGTGTTCATGCCACTCTGAAAAGCGGATCCTCCACCTCCGCCAGCTGCTGGTGCTGCCCCTCCCCTTGACATTATTACTCCACGGCAAACGGCTTAGACTTTACAGTCAGTGAGGAAATTCTAGTTTTAGGGGCAGGTGTTTTGTCTCAGTGGAACTGATAACCTACTTTCGTTTTGCATGAAAGATAAATAAGTATATTGGATTCTGCCTAGTACTTCATTTAACCTCGCGACGCCTGTCACAATGCTGGATGTGTATTGGCCCAACTAATGCATTCGAACAAAGCAGACCCCAGTGTATCTAAAATTATGAAATTTTTATGCCTTTATCCTAAGAGAAATTTTAACATATTTAGAAGCATCTGTCTGTTAAATTTACTTTGGAAAACTGACACACGAATATAAGAGATGTCTGGGTAGGTTGTTCTTATATTGCTGCTTTCCAGTATATAATTGTTATCCATGTTTTTTAAATACGTATCACCAAGTCACTGGTATTATATCTTTGTAGATTTGTTGGCAACAGTTATTTGCAGACTTAGATTTAAACATTCATAAAAAATTTAAATATGAAAGCAGCCACCATTCCCATAAGTGTGAAACGCAACCCCAAATATGCATGCGGGCTTGGCAAAAAAAAAATAATAATATGTAGGGTCCGACTTAAAGATCATACGAAGTCGTATGACGTAATGTATTGTAGTCTAATAGCTCTTGAGTAATGCGGCGGTCTCTGTGTATGACGGCGAGGTAAAGAAATTAATTGTACAATTAAAGGTAGCTAAAGTTTGCGTCATGGACCATACAGGTAGATAAGGAATAAGGATATAAGCAATACCTTGAGAGAGATTTAGGAGACATGTAGAAGGAAGCAGCGAGGAAGGAGGGTGGAAGCGACGGTGTACGGAGCGAGACGAGTTAAGAGTTGGAGACTTCACTTAGAATATGTAGTTACCTAGCGTCAACGAATAAATCATTTAACTGGTCATTATGTGGACTTGGGTTTTCTTTGCCCGACCTTACGAACCGTGGAATCTTTGGATAGCGTTATCCACTAAGTTAGTCTAAAACGTAATGTCCACGCTTGAATTAAGCGTACAAAATTATATAAGGTTAGGACATACGTCATATGTATATGTAAAAGGTTCATTACATATTTGGCGAGCTTGTACTACATATTGTTTTGCGCAAAAACCTATCACAAAAAGTGATCGATCATCGATAAGGATAGCCAAAAAATGTTAAAACATGTTTTTGACAGTTTACATTGTTTGGACTACATAAGAGCAATTTATGTTATGTATTTTTGCATTATTGAACATAACTGAATTGAGCTACTGTCACAGTGATTAGCACTTACGTATAAGAAAAATGACCCACACGCAGACAAAGATAAGGGGTATATTAGACTTACGTTGAATACGTCTCGAGTAGGCAGACAAACATTGGTTATGTTCATGTAATCAGAGGGAATTTTGATAGATATAGATAGTTTATCTATTCACTTTCCGTCTTTTCAATTCTATTCTAAAAATGGGTTTATTTATTTAATAATTACATTTTCACATTATGGTAGACTGATGTAGTATTTTAAATAGTCGTTTTACATAGATTTTGAATCCATATAATTAAGTGTCAATTAACAGATCAAAAATGACAGCAGACCGTAAGCAGAGATAATGTTCGTACATATTGTAGAAAACGTACTGTTGTTGGTGTTATTCTCATAAAGTTATTAACCTATTACTTTATTTGTATAAATGCCAGTTCGAATTGCATTATCGCATTTTTGTGGTGCTGAAGATGAAACAGACCCACTATCTGCTAAGCTACCGATTGCAGCAGAGAATATCATTGCTGTTCCCCTGTAGATGGCGCTATAGTACGGTTTGCTTTGTCAAACATGGCAAAAACTGCTCAGATTGCAGCATACAGTATACCATATAAGGAAAGCCAGTGACCTACATTATGCCATTTTACTTTGGTGTGTGTAAGGGTCTGAAGCTTTTTTTAATTAATTTAATGTAGTGTTTTATAATATGTGGGAAACAAAAGCTTGTTGTGCATTGCTATTTTTAGTACATTGTTAATCACATTTTGTCTGTCAAATTATGGTCATTGTTATATAGAAAGGGTGGTCACCTAGCCCTTCCTGCCTACTACCCCGATGGGTCACTTTAACCTGAACCCTTTGAAGAGATGTCACTTCTTCTTCAGTTCTGAGTGACCAGGGTGTGGATGCTAGGCGGTCAGGATACCAAGTATATGGATATTTCAGGTTTAACCGATTCAACGAAACGTTATAAAACAATGGGTTTAGGTACTTTTCGAAATTAATCTTTGATGCATTTAAAACGGGTTTGATGATGTTCTACATTGGGTTTTGCCACCCATCAACATTTTCCCCACGTGACATTTTGTGTCCTCCATGCCTCCTTTATTTCATCACGTACCTCATGACAGTGAAAATTGCGGTTGTGCCTCATGTTTAAACTACAAGAATATTAACAATACATTAGTCGAATTAGAGGTGACAGTGAAGTTTTACATGCGAAATAGTCAAGTTGGGGAAAATATTGTGGAGTGGCTCTTAAAAATTTTGATTTTAAAACTAGGTGTTCTTTTATAAGATTGTGTCATAATTATGTACTACAAAATATTCACAATTGAAGGATAAAGGTTTAGTGATATACTTCCATTTCGAATTTTGGCATGAATTTTGTGAAAGAGCACTATAATATGTAATATTTCGATACACTGAAGTATATGATTTATAGTTGCACTGCTTTCTGCATGGCCGATCACGAAAGCGGCCATTTTCAAGGCATTGGGGGCAAATTGCTAGCGCCATTTGCAAGTAATATTTGAAGGTAAATTTGATATTTCTAGCTTATGACTAATGTGAATATCACCTAATCAAAACGCTTTGTCCAAAGCAATTCATCACGATTTTTTACCTCCAAAATTTTAAGCCATTTGCAAAAAGACAAAACGAAGCCTATTTAACACTGCGTAGTCTTTAATAACAAGACTTATTATTTTGCCAAAGAATAAAACCGCCCCTTATGCCTTCAAACATGTTTTACTACAATTTAAAATCTGAGTTTGCCTTAGTGACGTTTGTGAAACTACGTGCGGTATTACTCAGCAAGGCAGCAAGTTGACTTAATGTTTATTTCACTGCAAATGTGTGCTAAAAAACGGAAAACTTACTTTTCTAGCCCAGAAAAACTGAAGCTCAGTTTGACCTTTTCGACAATAGAAAAAAAGCACCTTGAAAACTCCGTTCACGTAATTTTGCACGCGTGAAATTCACAAGTCTTTATCTCCATAGCGAGGGTGGCTTAAAATCTAGTTGCTTTAACTCGTATCTGTGTCACCTTTTGAAGCTTGGAAACTTGCTGTCTTGTTGAGTGAGAAGTTTCATTTTTACAAACCACACTCGATCATTTTGTTTCGGTAATGGAGTATATATTTAAGACCCAATTTGCAATAATTACATGTAGTGGAAAATTGATTTGGCTAATCCAAGTCTACCGATTTAACTGTGCATTTAATAAACGTGGATATTTTAAACTCTTTTTGTTTCCTTAATTTGCTCATCTGGATTGTAATCTTGATATGACCAATTTTTTTGAAAGTTAAGGTGAATATGTATGTGAATAGTATGTAATATTTTTTTACAATTATTTGTTTACTATGACTTGCATTTGTGGCATTAATTTGCATGAAGATGAAGAGAATAATCGTATGGTAAAGTGTCCTATTTTCAAAACTCTGCTGCTTAACAATTTTATCGATCAGCAGCATCTTCAGTATTGGTATATTGAGCAACAGATGCAGAAATGACGTTTATATTCTTTCATGAGAACATTTTTCATGTTCAGAAAGTTACAAAACGTTTATTACAAAATTTCGACTTTAAATATAAATGCAAGGTGTAATAAGTGATACCATGATTTGACCCTCCATTTTGTCTAGGTTTGATAATTACACATGCTGCAATTAGATGGTTTATTTCAATAATGTCTCTAGGGGATTATTTTTACATTCTCCGTTGAAGTGTGTCTCTTGTAGAGTATTTGAACGTATTGGTTGCTGTTAAATGTTCAATTTTTTTCACAAAACTGCTTGTGACAATATCTTGCAAAACAGTAAAAATGTTTATTTCTTCCAAGTAATAACTGTCGGAATTTTTATGTCTTATTAATTGTAAAATTAATTCACAGCACCTTATGATTAAGATGAAACAAAAACAATGGCAGAAACTCGTTATTTGGAAAGGCTGTCACATTTTGAAATTCTTGACAATTTGGAATTTTTTGTGACTTTTAAAATAGTAATTTATCATATCAGAGTTTCTTTCGTTTTTTCCGGCGATGGTGTGGGGTGAGACAGCTACATATCTGCCGTTGCTTTTGTTTAAGATGAGATTGAAAATTCTGATTGTCATTTTTATCTTATTATCGCATTATCAAATATAATCCAAGTAGATCATTAGTTATTTTTTATTAAATCAAACTTAAAACGAATCTTTATGCAGATACATGTATTATTATTTTTGATTTACATATCTGGATATTCAAAACTTAAAATAACTTAGAATATTAAAAAAAGTGTTTATCAAATGTGAGAATACATCAATGGTAATTTTTTTTTTTTTTTTTTGCTCCAAATAAAATATTTAACAATTATATGTAAAATGACTTAGCGTTTTCTTTTTCTCGGTGGAACTCTAAGGGTAGAGGTCGATTCGGATACTAAATAATATTCGGGAACATAATAAATTCCTTTTCAAAAATTCCCTTTAGATACTATAAAAGAAAAGTCTACCAGTGGTGGGTGGGTGGGGACACTTGGAGGAATGGATAGCACGCGAGACTCGGACCCAGCAAGACTTGGGTTCGAAACCTGGGGCATCTAGGTCCCAGCAAATTGCCTTTCGTAAAAATAATCAAAATAAGTAATTTAAACCGCGACAAGAGTGTCCTGCGACCATTGTATATTAAGCCGAGGATGTGGCGCAATAGGTTAGACGACAGTACAGAAGACAGGGTAAAGAGGGTTCGAGCTGAGTTAGGGAAAATGAAAATAATTTTGCAAGCTTTGAACAACTAAAACACTTGCAAATTTATTTTTCTCTAAATGAATTATTTACAGCATCAAGTTTATACAAAAATGAAAATATCACATTTTGCACACTAAATGAATATTCTAAATGATACAAACAGAAGACAATGCGTCTTAAAAATAAAACAAGTCGAAAATTTTATGCATTTTGAACATTGTTACTAAAAGACGGAATCCTTTGATTTACGAAAAATAGTTCATGATTGTAACATTTAAAAGACTCGCAAGAACAGATAATAGACAAAATTAATTTTCAACAAATACTATTTGGCGACATTTTGTCGAAGTAACATAAGTGTCTTGTTTTCATCGAATTCCATCAAAAACATTTCCGTCCAAATTCAGAGGTTGTAACAATTTCAAAAAAATTGCATATAATCTGCTGTAAGCAAACGTGCATGTAAGCACACCTTGTCCTATGTCGTCTTGTTGATATTTGCACTCCAAAGCGAACAGTGGCCAATCGATATTTTTTCATTTCATACAGTGAGTAATTGTGGATTAAAATTTACATTTACAAAGCATAGGAGTCGGGAGAGACATAAAGACAAGGGAGGATACAAGATTATCCAAGTCTTTGCCAAATTCAAAATCAAATACAAACAAAACTGAAAAGGTTACGCAAAAATCAGCGTACTTGAATCTATATTTCACATTTACTTAAAATCAACTCTGGTTCTCGGTGTTCACTGATGACACCAAGCACGAATAACAATGGATTCTATTTCCCGTTTTTGTTTTTTGACATTTCTGCTTTGTAATGCAAGTCCTAAACGGCGTATAAATGATCCCAATCCTGAGAAATCTTCGTAGCCAACTATCATATACGCAAGAAAAATCTACATTTTACTACTAGTACTGCAATATTAAATTACCCCTCCCCGTGGTTTAAATCTTTTACAGATAACATATATTCGATTCCCGCCCAGCAATGAAAACACCTAGAACCAGAGGAAGTTTATTCACAGCCACAGCGCCATATACATAATTGTTAAAATATCGTTATAGTACATGTTGGGCAATTCTGCAGTAACAGGGGCACATTTTGCCCGTTGCATCACGTAATACATAAAGGTTTCATACGTTTTATTTACATTTTCTAGTGTAGATTGACATCTCTTCCTCTTTTTCGACTGAACACACGATAAATGTAATCAAAAGTTTTCTATATGCAAGTTACATAATAGAGTTGCAATGTCTTTCCTTCCCGGGAGTCAACATCATTTAAAATGAATAAGTACATCTTCAAGTTCACAGCGAGGAATCAAGTTGCAGATTTACCCACACACATATTTTCACTGACAAATAGAAAATATTTCTCTTCTTAAAAATAAATAAATGGTCATTTTAAAACATTCGCTTTATCATTTTTACACATATATTATTTCTGTAAATTGAGAGGTTCAAATCTAACGTGACATGATAACATACAATTACCAAAAGAAGCAAACCAGCAACATGCAGGGCGGACGCTAAGTATGGTTTTAATTTCCATGAGAAGTTTCATAGATAAAAAAAGCTCATTTCATTCAACTCTTAATTTGATATACGTTTTGGAGCAGAATGTTACAACCAAAAACTAACATAACTACTAAATGTCGTCCCTGCCAATTGAAGAGCAGACAAACGTCGGCATTGGAAGAAATCTTGACATAGGTGTGGGGCTGTATATGTCGAACACGAAACGTGTCTCTGAGTAGGAGGCTTCTGATATCTTCTTAAACGGCACTTACAGTTACTGAAATCAAAGGAATAAATTCACATACATGAAACAATGTCAGTATCCTTAGCGTTATAATTATTAAGGACATTGTAACCCTTTATTATCATCCAGATACCGAAAATGACTTTTTTCCTGCATCTTATTATTTAATAATGCATCTATCTTTGTGCTGAATGAAAACAACGAAAAAAGACCCTCGAAAATCTTCACTACGACTTTTAGGGAAAATCGGTGGCAGGATTTGGGAGTACCTTATGATGTCATAAATAGCCACTGAAACGGTGATCGTGGGTACTCAGGTAAAAGAGAATGTTGGGAGGCAGATTTTTCCGTATTTACCCCCAAGTCCCTATATGACGTGTTAATACTAATCAATTTAGTCACTGAACACTAAAGATGTATTTATTACCCCAAAGAAGGTATCTAAGGCAGTAAATAAGAATTTTGGGCGAAGGGTGACAATATCTTTAACTAATCGCAATTAAACTTAAAAATTAAACAATGGAATCAGAAACCAAAGGGTGCCCAAAAGACAATGAGGGAAAGCTAAGAGAAAGTATCCTTCACGTCAGTTAGATGTCCCCATTGTCATTATGCCTAGAGTGCAACTTTTCGGGAAAATTATCGTCAATGCAAAACTACGAAATCCTACAATACATTTTCTGTTATTTGCACGGAACTTACGAGATACTTCTGCCGGTTTCAGTGCTATATTTTCCGCCTGCACTTGGCAGTAGCAGCAATATGGCATGAGACGTCCTTCTCCCCATTCTACTGACCTTGATCCTATCTGAGCACCTCTCACCAAAACGCTCACCTGATTTACATAACGATGAAGAGGTCACCTACTTTCAGTGCGGACGGTTAGGTTTGGATTATAGTCTGTTTTAGGAGGAGGCACAATAAGCCTCCACCACGAAAAGAAGATTAGATTTTGAAAAAGTAATAATGACACACACACAACAACAAAAAAGATAGATACAAATAACAACGGATTTTCAAAGTCAATATACTTGATATTGTATGGCTGTGCAAATACATGTTAATCAGCTTTCATAGGTCGAATGAACGAACACGTTATCGTCCTCGCCGAAGAAGTCAAAGTGCTGTCATTGGACTACAGGGGCTTTATTTTGGAAACATTATTACTTACAACAATTTGGAACAATTTACATGGATTTGTAACTTGGACTAGGGCTGTATTCTCGAAAGTATTGTAAGTCTTGGACTTACAAACTCTTGTAACGTTTTACAGAACTTTCCGGAATTGACGTACATGTATGGGCCATGTATAACCCATATCGACGTATTCCAGTCCCGTTTTTAGCGTCAATAAAATGCCAATCTAGACATAATAGTCGTTTGAAATATATTGAAAATTCTTCAGAAAGGGATGACCCGACATATTAGCTCGTGCCCTTCGCTTATTGACATTTTACTGGTTTCAAACACTTCAAGTATCAGTATTTGTAATTGTGATGTTCCTATAAATTAAAGCAAATTCTTGATTAGCCACATACTTGTAATCAAACCAAATTGGATTATGTGTAATTGTGCTATGACGTCTTCACTTCATGCGGCGACCCAACTTCTGTGAGTTTAAGGCTATAATTGTACTTCTGAAGAGTCATGTAGTCATGGTAGTTGATTAGATATAACTTTATATTGTCACTGTTTTATATTCTGATGAGCCGTAGGGCTTAAAGGTTTAATAAATTGAATTGAATTGAAGAAGCAATCATTACGTTGCGTTTCCTAAGGCTTCGAGTTAAATGGTGGTGTAATCACCATCAAAAATAGCTATCGATCGCTATGCTTTCATGAGGTCGAAATTTGAGATGCTGTCGAGTTATCGAGCCTTATTCTTTACATCTTCCTGCGCGCAACCATTTGTTTGTTGTCAATATACAATTATCGACTTTGGCCGCTGACAATATATGTTCTTTTCTGGTCCCAGAAAATTAATATCGACCGAGTCTCCTACCCCATTGTTATCTAATGTTGCAACCAGCCACACAATCGTGACGACAAAGAACGTCGACGGAAAGTCGGGTCATATCATTGTTGTGATATTAATGAAATATTTAGTTGTTTTCAATTTGCATGATATAGTCTACATGTCTGGTCTTGGGATAAACGCATGGCATCAATATAATAATAAAGCAATAATTGCTTTATATAATAAAGCAATTATCAACTTTGGCCGAGATCAATATGTTATTTGCTGACCTCAGAAGTAATCAGTCGATATCACTTTTCTGAGGTCAGCAAAACAATACCGGCATATTGACCTTTACCAAAGTCGATAATTGTATACCGTTCATCGTTTGTAAATGCCCATTAGCCCATTAAGCGCATAGCGAATGGAAGCTAAAGTCGTCTTCTTGTAAAGGATGAGTGCTGGTAACCATTGGCAAAGGGCCCATCGTCAAATTTTAAGATAATTTACTTTTATAAAGTTTATGCATATAATTGTTGCGTGAATAATAATAGAAAAAATATACTAACTTCATTTAGACTCATCCATATTTTCCCCTTCAGCATGCATTACATGAAAATATGGATTTTCTTTTTCTGTTTGCAACTGAGAATATTTTACTAATTTTAACCCCTGCTTCCCTTTCAAAGACCAACGTTTTTGGGGGGTTGTTCTTTTTGTACAAAAGATACACTTTGTCTGGCTACCCATCCTGTTTAAGCATGTAGCAGCTACCTCAGGACTGGAGTTAACATGGCTGACTGCTAGCATATGGACTGAGAATGTCCACATAAGTTTGAGGAGATATCAAGCCCAACCCTAAGACAAGCTGATTTTCATATATATATCTCACCTTATATTCATATATTCATGTCTTTTCAATCATGAATAATTAGCTTGTCTAATAATATGTA
>NW_019775325.1:374277-415455 GCF_001039355.2 Lingula anatina
TGTGTGTGTGTGTGTGTTTTCCCTTATAATCAAGCTTGCGGAGTCAGCCGAGGACTACCGATTGCATTCTTCCATGATGTTGCAACCAGCCGTGTACGCGTGATGACACTTCGTCGACGCGTATTGGCTTTCTCTTTTTGCTTTGTGGTTGATAATGTCGGCATGCTGGGAAGATTCTGCAAATTTTGAAATTGTATTAGAACAGCTGGAAATGCCAGAGCAGCTCTAGGCTTTTTGCAACAGCTGTAGTAACAGACATCGTTTACCTATTAAAAAACTATTTCAGGGAAAACACGAAAAAATAAAGAGACGTATACAAGAGACCACCTCGGTTGTTGTATTTATCTGACCAAGGTTAAAATAATGTTTGTCAAGGTTAAGGCCGATATACCCCATTCTTCCCATTAAGAACTACTCGGATTTCTCCGTACTCGACAATATTTTCTCTTGTATGCATTTCTCAACGCGATCTATTAAAATACGACATACATATAGGCACTAACATCGTATTCTTTACCAATTATATAACAATTATTTTTAATACTATTAATCTTAAATCATTTGCCACTTCTTATTCTTGACTTCAAGGATCTTGTAGTTATTACAATTAATACAGTACATTAGTCATTTAGCCATACTAGTATATTAGTAATTAATACTACATTGATATACAGATATAAAGGTTAATCTGAAGTTCATTTACCACACAAAGTTAACGAAACACGATTTAAAAGAAAACCGATATCCATATTTCATTTGCTCTCCGGCTCTCTCGATCATTATCAGTACTACGTCTAAGTGCGCTAAAACTACAGTGTATAATAGTAGTTCAATATATGAATTTGGCAGCAACAATTTTTGAGAATAAATTTGATCAGTTTAGTAAAACGCATGGCGACCAACAAATTATACAAGCATGAATACATGCAATATGTATTTGCGATACTGTGACATAGAAGCAATGCGACTTACCGTAAATGTTTGTATTATTTTAATGTCACCTAGAGATCACAAATAATTAAGGTATCTTGAATTCTGACACCTGTACACCAAGAACCCGATTGTTATGTTCCAAAAAGCCGTTATACCATTTGTCCAAAGTAAGCCCTTTGTCTGTTGTATTTAAGTCAACATTTTTAAAACTTCATGCAAAGAAGCGGTGTAAAGGACGGATGAGGAACAGTGGAACGAGTGTCATTTACGCTTAGATTTCTTCTTCAGTGGTTCGCAGCCAACAAGATCCTTCGTCCGGATGGTATGCCCTTTGTTGGACTCGTGCTTGTTAATGCGCTTTCCGTACTTATCCACGGAGTAGGACAACACGAGCTTGCTTGGGTAGTAATCATACACTTTCCAATACGATCCAGCATGACCTCTGTCTCCGGCCCTATCTTTGATGTAACATAATTTGCCGATTTTGTAGATTCTTTGTCCGTTATATTTGAAATTCCAATTTGGATCCATTTCTTCTTCGGGGTGAAAAATGTTCTCTGGACATTCATCATCATTATCATCACTACCACTGCCGTTGCCCCAACCCCTTCTCCCACCTCTCCCACCTCCTGTCCCACCTCTTCCACCTCCTGCCCCACCTCTCCCACCTCCTGTCTCACCTCTCCCACCTCCTGTCCCACCTCTCCCACCTCCTGCCCAAACTGTCCCGCCTTCTGCTCCATCTCTGGTGAACAACCTGCGTGGCCGAAAGCTTGATGCAGGTCGGTTCACTTTGGCTGATGCATCAAGCAGAGTGGAAAATGGCCCTCGATACGGCTGCTTTGTGCTGTTCTCGTCTTCCGTTTGGAGCAAGAAACTAAAAGCCGAAATGCATTTTTCAAATGTCTCCAGAAGCTTTCGTCCCCTTTCCCATTTTTCATACAGAACTGGGTTTAACGTTTTCGCCCTCTCATAATAAGGCAAGGCAGCGCGCGTCTTACCTCCCTCTTCTAACAACTCCCCCAACTTCAGATGGGCAATCGTGAGAGTAGGGCACATTCTGATAGCAGTCTCGTATTGCTGCACTGCGTCTTGCTTTTTGTCTTCTCTTCTGTACAGTTCTCCCAATCCAAAATGCGAATAATATGCGAACGGGTATTTGAGTGCAATTGCATTCAGATGTCCTTTTTTGGCTTCTGAAAAGTTATTATCACTCGACATACAGCTCCCGTACTCCTGCCAGAGAAGGCCACTATCAGGGTACCTTTGCACTCCTCTTTGTAGAATTTGGCGGCGGTCTTTGCTATTGCCCTGTAATCCCTGTAATAAAGCCACCACGGCCTCTTTCTCTGCGCTGGAACCGACGCGTTCTGCCTGCCTGAAATCACTCAACGCCTCTGCAGACTGTCTAACAATGGCGTGGGCTGTACCACGATACCACAGAGCATTGAAATCATCCGGGTATTCTGCAAGGTGCTGGTTGAAATGAGGAATAGATCCCGCTTTGTTACAGCTTGTAAAAGTGCTCATGCCAGCCTGAAAAGCGGATCCTCCACCTCCACTAGCTGCTGGTGCTGCCCCTCCCTTTGACATTATACTCCACGGCAAAGAAACCTTTTATCTTCACAGTGAGAAAATTCGAGTTTAATGGCGTCAATTGAACTGATGACCTTCTTTCGTTTAGCATGAAAGGTGAGTATATTATTGGCTACTGCGCAGTACTTTGTAGCACCTGCTTTGTCATCGGCCAGAACACAACGGTGGGTGTGTATGTCCTAACTAACGCAATCGAACAAAGCAGACCCCAGTGCATCTGAACTGTATTGCTTTGTTTAATTCCATAAGAAATTCTAACATGCCGGCACATGACACATGAACATCAGAGCTGTCTGGGTAGTTTGTTCTCGTATTGCTCTTTTCTAGTATGTAATTGTTGCCCATGCGTAAAAAAGACGCCCCACCAAGTCACTGGCATTGGAAACAATTGATTCCAGACATAAACTTAAGCATTCATAAAAGTCAAGTATGAAAGGAGCTACAATTGCGATAGTTGTGAAACGCGATAGCGTATATGCATGCAGGTTTGAAAAATGACAAGACTTGTACAACGCAAATGAAAATTTGCAAAAAAAAAAAAAAACACACTCGTGGAAGGGTCAGTTTGTAAAACCTAAGAAGACGAAACAGAAAACGTTTTGTGAAAGCTAGATCTGCTTTGCATAAAGATGTATACCGTGACTGACTAACGAACTACCTATAATTAGATGGTACATGCATAGAACAAACTTATTTTCCATCCCCATTACAGACCTGAATATTTCTTGTTGCGGATTTATAGCTTATCATTTAAGTCAACTAACATACATGTAACAAAGAGTGACAAAAGTTTGGGCGAAGACCACTTTTATTCGCCATTTTTAACATTGTTTCAAAAATCCGAAAAACATTAAGCAATGTCACCTGATGTCAAATTAGTCGTAAATAGTCGCAAAATTGAGACAGCACGAAGACAACGTGTCATCTTTTTTCCAAAAAATTAACATACTTTTCTCCATCATGTTTTGAAAACTTTACAAATTTAGTACTAAAGGTTTCTTGAATATGTATCCATTACAGCTTCCGCTAATGCTCCGTTTTGATTAAAAACACGGTCATTTTACAATAAAATGTGTGTCTTCTACAAGTCAAAAGAAATTTAAGCGACTAATCTTATGTTCCCTGTTTCTTTTGTATTTAGAAGCAATGCCCAAGACAGAAATCGAAACTACATACCTAATATCCTCACATTTACGTTTTTTATTCTTTGGAAACCATTTTTCTTGTGGCTTTTGTTTATGCAAAGAAGCTATACAGTCATAAATAAATCATTGGTAACAAATATAACGTGCTGTATATCGCGTTAATTTTTCCTAAAACGGTACAATTTTAATTATTGGCACTGCTTTTGAATTGTGGAAAGGGGAATTATTGCTTTCATCTCCTTCGTTTTACCTAGACACATCGAACAATATTAATATTGGTAGGCATGGAATCACAGTTTAAGAATTGCATGATGTATCATGCATTTATAAAATTGACAGCGTCAATCACAATTTAAATGAAAAACATTTCACAAAAAAATCCAAATGTATCTAGAAGCGCAAGTTCACAAAATACCAAGCTTAGATCACTAAAGCTGATACTATAGGAAATAAAATGCCTTTACACGTTCACTAATTTTGAATTTCCTTTGGGGAAACGTTTTAAAGACAATCGTCTAAAGGTCCATATAATAATGCAACTAATGCAACTATAATGCAACAGTTTCCTACACACAGTTAATCAGCAGCTGCACTATACGGTCTTGAAAGGTCACATTGTGGCATTCCTTCATCCTTTCCCTTGTAAGTAATATCGGCCTATCTACTTGGGCATCTTAAGCAAACTGTTCACCTATCTTAATGGTTTCAGCAGTAAGTGGGAAGATAATTCTGGATGATGTTCTTAGCGTCAACCTGACCTACAATAAAATAATCCCAAAGTGAGTTTTGACGACTGAAGAAGTTAATTGAAATCAAATGCACACGGCGAATATTTTTTTCTGTGTCTTTGACACGATTCCTGGGTTGGTTCTAAAAAACGTAAGACTATGTTTTTATAGCCATAGTTCCAAGTTTGCGTTTTACAAAAGCTTAAGTCTATACAAATTAATTATTCAAAATCAGCTTTAAATCTAAATGGCTTTATTCTAAACGATAAACCATAGCACCAACTGTTAATGTGGCATTCTTTAGTGATTTTTCACAATAGGTGCTGTCACATCTAAAACGGTACAATTCCACTTACTAGCACAGACGGCAGTGTTTACGACAGTTGGTACTGGCCCATCCGGCGTACGCAGTGCATACGTCACTTCCGTAGGCGGGGCAATCTACCTTGTCTTCACACGCTGGAAAACGAGACGAGAATAAATTGACAAATGTACATGCAAAATTGTTGCCAGGGTTGCCAACATGATGATTCCGAAAAAGAAAAGATCTTTTCTGTTGCGCTCTAAGTGATTGGTTAATACCTGGAAGCAGAAGAACTCGGTTGTCGTAAATGCGTACAAAACTAAACAAAAGCAAACAAACTGCGATCTGGTTAATTTTGAAACGTTTGTATAAAATGTACACGTATAACAGCACTTAAATATAAAAATATTCGGTGCACGAAGTATTATAAACAAAGGTGTAGTAGTGCAGTGCAATAAGTCGAATATGACTGCATTTACGTTCGAAAAATTGGTTGCAGAAATCTTTTTTTTACTCTGGTATCATGCTGCAAACACCACAATTGTACGATTCTTTTGGTCTAACAGGACATGACTATTAAAATAAGTCAAAATCAAGTTAACAGTTCCATTTTACTCTACGTTTAGACAAATACACATAGGATGTCTACACGGATACAAGACATACAGCTATGTTTATGTACAAACAGACTAACACATAGACTCATAAGTACAGACACATAGAAGTTGGAGCAGGCTAACAATAAAACAGACAGACAGAATGAAGTTGGAAAATTAAGACATTAAGGTGCAAACAGAATGATGGATTTTGTTCGGGAAGACGCACAAAAAGACAGACATGGAATAAATAGAAGTGGAGTCAACAGACACAAACATGGGGTTCTATACAGACGACAAACACGAATAAACAGCACGACACCACAATGTCCAGAGTTACCCTGGCAAATGCCGCAATGTTTTCTGCAGTTCTTCTCTGCCCAAGCTTTGTACGCCGTGCAGACATTATCCCCGTAAGAGGGGCAGTCTACCTGATCTGTGCACTGTTCAACTTGAATATTACCCGCAGCGCCCCCTATCTGCATTGTTGTAGTGCCACCTATGTTTCCTGAGACCAATGCAAAATGGAAAAAGCATTTAGCACGCCATATGGCATAATAAGTAATGCAGATATAAGGCTGTGTTTATGTTTGTAGATCGCAAAACTTAATTACATATAAAAGATAAGAAGGTACAAAATATTAGAATTAAATCTGGATTTTTTCGTTAAAAAATTTTGCTTTTCAAGAATAACGGTACCTTTAAAGGAACAATTGTAAATGTCTGACGAATAAAAACTCAATTAAAATATCAATAAAAAGGGAATGCATCTGAAATCCTGGCTAGCTAGTGGAAAATAGGAGCATCAAACAAAGACACTGTAAGCCTCTATCTCTAATAATGACTTCATGGAGGGTCTAGGGAAACTACTGGTAGTCTTATTGTCACTGAAATCGGGGTAATATAAAAAAAGGGTACAAGAGTCACGTCCTTCTCCGACGCATTTTGCCTCCATTTGCAGAGAGAGGGAAAGAGCAGAGGAGGTCACAATCAATAATTTTAAATAACTGCGCCTAAAGGAAATTAGAGAATGAGAAAGAAGTGTTGTTATCGACTGCAACTAATGAAAACTAAGTCAAATAAGGGTCAACCATCACTCTGAAATTACCCTGACATAAACCACAATGTTTTCTGCAGTTCTTCTCGGCCCAACTTTTATATTCCGTACAAACATTTTCACCGTAAGCCGGGCAGTCTTGTAAATCTGCACACTGTTCGTTTGTTGCGCCACCTATATTACTGGTGTCTGAAATGGTTCCATTTTGATTTGAAGGACGCGTGGTGTTGCTTATTACATTTTGCACGATTATTACTCATCAATTCTATACATAAATACCTAAACATTTAGTTAATAATGCAGTTATACAGTGCAAACACCGCTCTCCCCATCAGATAACTTTTTGCTACTAGAAGCGCTTTTCAACGAAAAATAAGCAAAATAATTAACTTATAATTATGCAAAAAAAAAAAATGGAGTCACTGCCATAAAAAAAATTACCCTGACAGATGCCACAGTGTTTTCGGCAGTTCTTCTCAGCCCAAGTTTTATATTCTGTGCAGACATTATCACCGTATGCTGGACAGTCTTGCAGATCTATGCATTGTTCAGTGGAAGCACCGCCACCTACATTATTGTTGTCTGAAAACGTTCCATGACACTTAGATAAGCACTTTTCACGTTTATTTTTACAAAAAAAAAAATGGTATTCACCTACCCGACTTTTTGAAACGACCAAGCTTTAAAACTATGCCCCTCTTTCGCAAGATATAATGCACGCAGCTTCTAGATGCAACATTCTTAACACAATATTGTTTGAACAAAAAGAAGCACTTCCTCTTTGAAAATACAACAATAAGCAAAATAATACAGGATTTTTGAAAAAAAACAAGCGTTTTATACAATAGCAGCCTGATTTAAAGATCTTGGGCAGAATTACCCTGGCAAAGACCGCAATGTTTCCTGCAGTTCTTCTCAGCCCAAGTTTTATATTCTGTACAGACATTGTCACCGTATGAGGGGCAGTCTTCTAAATCAGCGCACTGTCCAGTGGAAGTACCAGCTCCTACGTTATTTGTATCTGAAATGGTCAAAAAAGTGTTGTGTCCCCATGAAAAAATTATTTTGTGGCATTTGAACGATGTTGCTTCATCGGATGTGCCGCAGTTGGTTTTTTCGGTATTTAACTTTTGAATATTACATGAGCTTACTTATTTCCAATCTTTTGAGTGTATACAAGATTTTTCAAACATTCATACAAGAAATGTTTTTGTTAAAAAGGGTTTTATCATAAATAAACAGACGTTCACCTTGACAGAAACCACAGAATTCTCTACATTTCTGCTCTGCCCATGTACGATATTCTGTGCATGCGCTTTGGCCATATGCTTTGCAGTCAGTATTAGTGTCGTCTGCGCAAACAGCAGACCCGGTGTTGATTGGAGTCGTAGTGGCCACTGAAATGTTCAAAATACATCCAAATATTAGTCAAATTCTGGGCTGACCTCTTAATCCTGTCCAAGACAATGTTACTACAAAGAGTTGTGTTTAATCAACATTGGCTCTCACTAAAATTAAGCAAATAAAACAAAATCCTACAAAAATGCAAACTTTCTTCTTAATGGTTTTAGATATAAAAACTAACAATACTCTACGTCAAGGATGACAAAATTTGTCCACTGACGAATTTTCGCATGCCATTGGTGTGGCCATACCTGTAGTCGTCGTCGTCGTCGTAGTAGTAGTTGTGGTGGTTTCGATGCTACCACACAGATTACAATGACGAGCGCAGTTCTGCGTGGCCCACTGTACATAAGAAGTACATATGTCGGCACCGTACTGAGTGCAGTCTACCTGGTCTTGACAGTTACTGGCAGGGGCAGGCGTGGTGGTGGCGGCCCCAGAGCATAGGTTACAGTGACGGCGGCAGTTAGTGCTTGCCCAGCCAGCGTATTCTGTACACACGTTTTCCCCAAACTCCGCACAGTTGACCTCGTCAGTACAGTCGGCGGTGGAGCCTAGAAAATGAGAGGTAAACACGAAATAAAATAATTTTCTGCTCATTGGTTGGCTCCATTTGTGAATTAGTCGGTATTTAGGCACATCTTCAGATTGTGTACAACTGATGTGTTTTACCTTCCATCGTTGACCACGTTAGTTTATCTGGCAGTGCGTCCTACAGAAAAAAAGAGACACTAGGACATTTATTTTTTATTTTGCACTCGGTAGTGTAAACTAGACAACATATAGACATATGGTGGTGGCGATTCTCTTTATATTCCACACAATTTAGCTCGTCACTAAAAGAAATTAAACAGGTGCTTTGTCCACACTGCACCGCCCCCTACCCCCCCCCCCCCCCACACACACACACACACACACACAGCTGATATACATCCTCGATGCAGTGGTACATGTGTACAAAGCAAACAATGGAGTCATACCTTTTCATATTTTTTGCTTTTTTTGCCAGTTGGGCCCGATATTCGTTAAATATATTTTGAAGTTGATCTTTTTGTAACATTTTGAACTTGCTGCATGGAGTCGAATGAGTTTAATTAAAAATTGCAATTTTACTAACTAGACGACAAAAAGGCCATGCTTATGTTAAGATAATAATATATACTGAGTAACTATGAAAAAACAAAGCTTTTGTATGAGTGGCCCTGAACCCAACAACGACGCAGACGGCTCATTTCGCCAAATCGCTGTCACTTTTAATACCAAGTTCAATGTGTTGTGAATAATTTGAAAGCCAATTTGGGAGGGTTGGGAAGTGCAATTCACTTTGCACATAACACAAAATTGGAAGCAATTGTATCTAGTCGTGACTCTCCACGACTAAATTATATTCAGCATCAAGCCGGACTCCAACTAGCCAACCCATAGATGACATTAGAGATATTACGCAAGTACACACACTGGACAAAAGAAGTGTCACCCCCTAACTCAGAGTAATAAAAGTAGGCAGATCTTGGGTACTTATAATGCCTGGTCTACTTATAATGTGACTAATGAGTATAAAACCGCTATACCATGGAATTGTATTGTTGGTCTTGTACATGTACAGCAAATGTTATTCCTGTCTTCCTCCAATATGGCAAGATACAGGCAATTATCTAACGGCTATAGGTGCAAGTTATTAACCTGAAGAGGCGGAATATAAGCAATGTCAGAATATCGATACAATTGAATTGTTCAGTCAAAACCGTGCAGAGGGTCTGGTCTCGGTATAGAAACACTGGATCAAGAGACAAATTGCCTCTGATGGGTCGTCCAAGAAAAAATACTGGCCGTGAAGACCGACGACTGATTTTGATGTCGAGGTTGTCAAAGTTCGACACTGCTTGTCAGTTGACAACACAGTGGAACAATTTCACACATAAGAATGTGTCTGTGAAAATTGCTAGGCGTCGGTTACATGCTCAGAGAGTGTACAGCAGGGTAGCAAGACTGAAACCTCTTATATCGTTACAAAACAGGCAACGTAAAGTAAACTAGGGTCAACAGGATCTGGAACTGGGCAGTTCATGACAATTGGTCCTATATATTTTTTCTGATGAGTGTCGCTTTGGTCTGACCTCTGATGACAAACGGGTACTATGCTGGCAAACTGCTGGTAAAGCATTTGAACCACATGCACTGAATTTTCGAACCCGGAGCAGCATATTCATCAGCATCCATGGCTTGGGCGAATTGATAGTGGTTAGTGGAAACATGAATCACTAGAAATATATCGATGTTTTGGAGTCAGGCTTTCTACCATCTATTACTAACATGTTTGGTGACAGGAATTATCCATTTGTTCACCAGGATGACAATGCTCCTTGTCACAGGCCCAGAGCAGTTGATGATTGGTTTGACCAACAAGACATTCGCAGGGTGATGTGGCCTGCCCAGAGTCCGGATGCAAACATAATAGAAAATGTGTTGAATGATATGTCAAAACTTTTTACAAATGCCCGACTAACCAGCAAAAAACTCTGTTATATTCAGTGTTTCATGCTTGGGCCAGCATAAGCCCTGAACGCATCAGACAATTATATGAAACCTTGCTTCGTAGACTGGCACCTATTATTAGGTCACGTGGCTATGCCACTAAGTACTAATTTTGGACTTGAAACTGCATATTTTGGTAGAATGTATATTTTGTTCTCATTTTGTGATTTTTTTGTGAATTTTGATGTTAATAAAATGATACCAGGAGCATATCATTCCACAGTCATTTATCTCCCCCATAGTATTGGCTCAGTAGGGGTGACACTTCTTTTGTCCAGTGTGTGTAGATTAACTCTCTGCAAATGGAAAGATGACCTGACATGTATATATAGGGGTGACACTTCTTTTGTCCAGTGTGTGTAGATTAACTCTCTGCAAATGGAAAGATGACCTGACAGTATAAGGCGCCAGTGGATCGATTCTCTACAACTCGACAGATACTATAAAGGAATAGGCAATAACGCCAGTTGATAATAACCAAAACAGTCGAATAATTGCAATATTGATATTCAACCGTTGTGGATTTTGGAAAATCGCAGACAGGAGATGCTCCATTAACTGCACCAGTTTTGTAGAGGAATTCCTTTTTCAAAAATGAAACATACTGCGACCATGTCATGAAATACTGAGTGCATGACATGTCGATGTGATTCACACAAACAAAACACAATGTACTTTAAAAACATTAGACAAAAACCGATTTGTTTGTATGGGTCAACTGCCTTTTTAAAATTAGACACGTAGTGCAAGATTCAGGATTTTTATAAGAATTGTGTTGCACGTTGCGTTGTCAGAATTGCATAGTTGCCTTGTACCAACCAAATGTTCTTGTGGTTATGTTCTGTATAGTGTAGTATATATAGTGTCCACCTCCTGAGCAAGCGGACGTGGGGTAGGTTTGACCCCATTTGGGGACATACCGGTCATTCATAAACGGTACCTGATGGCTCTAAACATATGCATGGTGCACGGCACTTAGGAATGGAAGCCAGGGTAAAAGTGCTTGTTCTGGGAGAGAAAGACAATGTTTGTATGCTAGACTTCAGTTAGGCAGCTTAGCAGTATCTGTAAAATGATTTGCATGTATGTAAATGTGAGAAAGACCCATGTGTAATAAAATAACATGTAAAATGTCGCCAAAGAAAAACAAGAAGACCTGGGATTTAATACTGGTTTCATAATCATCATAAACTAAAGGATAATGAGCAAAATAATGACTAATCTTACCGAAGTCGGTGCCACCGCAGAAACCACAGAACGCGCCGCAATTTTTAGTTGCCCACGTCGTGTACTCGTGGCAGCTTGTTGCTCCGTAACTCTCACAGTCAGATATGACATCATTACACGAGCCGGAACCTATAAAATGTCAGGTGAAAAATTATCCACAAAACCAAGTAAATCTGAGATGAAGAAGATGAGAAATCACGCAAGGGATTTCAATTAACACCAGCTTCTAAGGTTTAATAACATTTTGACGAACACATTTGTATAACTTCTTTCTCTGGAATTATAGTATAAAAGGCAACATTCATTGGTTTGTTATTTGTCTGAAACATCAATAACATTGACACACGGCTCAACATAATCTCAATAAAAATTCTGTTCCAAAATGCTCTAAGATTCATCCAAATACATGAAAACTACTGGAAAAAAACACAAACGAAAGATAAACAGGGTACTTGACAAATAAGGTTTCCTGCTGTTTACCCCAATGTTTAAACTGGAGGGAAAATGAGGATTTAGTGAACATCAGTCGTTGAACGATATTGGTTAAATTGTTTAATTGTCAACAAAAAAAAAGGCCTGGAACGTACGCCCACGTTTCAGAACCCTGCAAACCGCCGCCATCTTCATCATCAAAATTCTGCGTTATAACCCATACAAAGACAATTTCCTTTCACTCACATTTCCTCAAAAGGCACTGTTCCACAGTTAGCGGTTTAGAAGAAGCAATACAGCTACTCTCCGATGTCACCTCATTGGAGTGATAGTTCTTATGGCAGGACACAGTCCGGGTTTTCTTCCCAATACCGCATGACGCGGAACACTGAAATACCAGCGTACGAAAAAATGTTGTAAATGTCTTTCAAATTCGGTCCTGGTTTCTTTTGCATAACTAAATGCAGATAAATATTGTTAAGGAGAGAAACTGTTTTGGAACAAGGAATAAACTAAGAGTGTCTGCCGCATGAATGATAATGCCACAAACCTAGGACTTTTGAAGTTATGCAAGTACACTGTACCATAGAACTTTGAATGAGAAATCATAAAGAGTGTTCTTCTCTCTACTGGATGGCACATTAACATGTCCGCAAACAAGATATTCTAAGTATTCCTTCCTAATCCTAAGTAGTTCTACGTAATCTAACCTAATTTTCAAAAAAGGAACTTGGTGCGTATGTGCGTCCAAATCAAGCAATGCGTAAAGTGAAAATTACGTGAATGATTAAACAAAAAGCCTATTTACATAAGTAAATTGCCTTTCAATGTAAATAAATATAATGTTATTCAGTTTGTGCCTGGACCAGCGAATCGTTATGTACGCGCAAAATGAACTTTACAAACCCGCTGGTGTATTTTAATAACAATGTGAGGTGTCTTAATAACTCTGCGGTGTTTTATCCTCACAAATGCCAGCCGTCTTAGCCTCATTTGTCATTACCACAACTTGTAAACTTATATGATAATTAAAAAGCTTGGTCTAACTGTTTCCAACTCCGAAGTTTCAGGTTCGTTTCAAGAACCACAAACAAAGCTGCCAGATTGTCTAAGTTAAGATCCTGAAATGAACTCTATATCTTGTAAGTTTGCATTTTTCATCATCTGTATTTGGATTACTCAACCATCATCCTGTACTTTTTTAGGGTTATTACCTCTTTTGAAACATGCAGATGATTTGGAATTTACACATTTACACGTTTTTTTTTTTACAAAACTTGATGAATTATGAATTACTAATTCACAAACTATTTGTTTGGGTACCGCTTTTCTGAGAGAATTGGTTTGGTTTACGGTTTGGTTTAAGCACACACTAAAATCCCATATAGATCAAAATAACCGCACGTCTGCCTCTTTCTCGTCATAGTAATTCAGGACCAATACACTTTTCACAACGAGAGCACAGGTATGTCCTGAATGTCTAACCTCACCTGTGACCAGTCCGTTGTCTTCCACACGCCCGGGCATACGTCTGGGTTACATTCCGCCGCCACTGCCGGTTTCTGGAGGTTCTGGCAGTGTCTGTCGTTAATGACCTCCTCCACCTTGTTGTTCATTTGGACGCACATCACCTGCCTTCGCATTACGCCGCCCCCGCAGGTCTGAGAACACGCCCCGTATGCGCCAGCTGACCACCTATAAACACAGTAAATAGGCAAATCAATTGCTAGGTTTATTAAGGAAGACTAATTAAGGATGAGTAAGTATCGGGGTCAGTATATGGTGCGAATGCCGCCTGTACAGAGTAAAGGGAAATGGACTACCATTCCTTTTAGCGGGCTACTACTGCTTTCACATAATGCGAGATTGATAAAATAAATTTTGGAAAAATCCCCAATCAAAATTCTGCCAAAGACTGCCTGTGTACATTGTTAACGTGAAGAGAGATAATCTTTAAATAATTATCAACCGAAGACATCAAAATACCTTGGCTGTTTTCTAGTAGGCGAAATGAATCAGGTTGTTGTATTGCTGCAGTAATAGAAGTTTAACGATTGATTCCTCAGATATTTACATAAACTAGATAATGTTCATTTATGTCCGTGCAGAAAAATTACCAATAATCACACGTCTTTTTAAAGCGTTTATCGTTATTGGGGCGAGGGAAATGTCGACGAAATGCTTAAAGCGCCATATTCTGCAAAAGTATATGATTTACCGTAGCAAAGGACAGGGGAATACTTTGCACTAATCCCTGAGACTAGGTCTATTTCCCAAAGGCCTTCAACTAAGCCAAAGATGGGAATGAGTTGGAAGGAAAATGATCAGAAACACAGAAAAACAATTTAAGTGACTTGAACTTCCCCTAAAATTAGAACCAGCCGCCAACAGCCATTCGAAACATGTCACAAACACCTCAAAGTCATCCAAGCAGACGCTTCTTTACGACTTAAGTGATCCTGCAGGACGGAAAAGCTGTCCATGCGTTTACAAGATCAATGCACGCCTAATTGGGCTGTTCTGAGCCAGTGCTCTTAGTGGTTGTTAATATTTTCTATCCGTTAGAGAACGCTGAGAGTCTTTATGGTGATCATAATTATATCTTCTGAGTGCGTCACGACTCACTGTCTATAACTGAACACGATGTTGGAATGATTCCAAATGTAAGTAAAAGTGAAGCTTTGATTTGGAATACATGACTGAGATCCTGCTCAAGTCAAATGATTTTTGTGTGATCGCAGTAGGCCTATATATATGTTGGAAATAAACACTGATAAAATAGAATGTAAACTGATGATTGAATTGGTTACCCGTTTCTGAATATTACTACAAGGTGTGTGTGTGTGTGTGTGTGTGTGTGTGTGTAACTTGCTGACGAGTGGTGTATCTTACTTGTACTGTGGTGGATGTCGAGAAAAAATTGTCCAATTCTAATGTCTAATTGGAATTCATCCGTGTGTGTGTATATGCCACATGTGCCGTGTCTGCCTACTTCTCGACATCTATTTAAATTTGCGGGCGAGCGTCTGTATGTTTGTGCATGTGCTTTTTACCTTGCTGGGCAAGGTTGGGTATTACACGGCCTACTGTTCACGCTTGGTTTGGTCCGGAAGTCGCAGTAATGGTCGGCCACCTGGGTTCCGTCAGTCATGCGGACACAGTACGCCTCGGAGAGCTGCTGACCTTTAAATGGTAGAAAATCGTGCTGTTCATGTTTGGAACATTTCTTTGTTGATGAGTGTGATTATTATAGTCTGGTATAAAAACTAGGCATTTTTTACCTTTTTCTCTCCTTATGTCTTACTTTATTTTTGTATTATTTGCTGTGTGTCTACACCCTCCTTTCTTTCTTTATTTTTCATTTTGCTTCTTTGCTTGCTTACACACACACTTTACACACTCTCTCTCCTTCTCTCCACACATTCTCTTATTTTTTTCCTGTCGTTTTGTCTCTGCTTAACTTTACCAAGGACGTTTATTGAATATACGTCCTTGGCTTTAGTAATGGTAAACTTAACGTTACAATCAGTTTACAAAGTTTTGTTTTCGATAAAAATCACTGTGCATCGAATTTCAAATACTGCGGAAAAGCAACAAAGACAAAATGGTTACACCACCTGTTCCACAAGACGTAGAGCACTGTGTGATTTTGGATTTCCACTGGAAGTCACTCGATACTTGTACATTGGAAGCCTCGTAGTATTTGTAGGCAATCTCTGGGTTAACACCTACGTAACCGTCCCCGTATTGTCTCCAGACCTGAAGTAAAAGGTTAGACATGTACATGGATTAAGTTAGGACAGCTGAGGTCAGGAATAGTTGTTAAGGAAACATGTCGTTATGTGACCTAACTTGAGTTTTTTCTTTCATTTTCCTACCTTTGTATCATTCCATCACACCCGGTATATCGGGACTTCTGTCAATCAAAATATCGATAATAGGTTGGGCTGTCATTGTGCTAAGGTGCCATTTTTTAAGCGGTGAAGCACCTTGGAGCTTTTCTACGACACATACTCCAATAAGGGTGTGCATAGCATTCGGTTAGGTGGATATATACATAACTCTGTAACTGCTGCAGATAAAATCGCTTAACTTGGTGTAGCTGACAAAGGCGTTCAGAACATTTACAATCCAATGCCACTAATTTGATAACATCCTTGAAAACTTAGATCTTGAGCGGTCTTGTTTAAAAGGTTAATTGAAATTGGTGTAAGTTCTTCGTGACAAAATCTTAACGTAGTTCTTTTAAGAAAATCGATCGTAGACTCCTATAAATATCAGTTATGCACAGCTCCCATTTCAGGCCTACCCAACTACCAGACTCGGCACCTAAGGATCCTGAATTAACCGGTATATCGGACCACGCTACCCGTTTTCAAGGTGTGTGTCAGATCGCATTTCGGAGTATCATACCCCAGAAAAAATTTTGTAGCACGACTGCTGGCTCATCCACGCTCGGCTGAACAACCTTAAACTGTACTCTTACTTTAGAGTACTCCATTTTATTGTCTCTATGGGGATATATGGGGACTTTACGACATTCGGTTTGAATGTTTTAACCACTTTTGATAGGGCTTTTTTGCATTGTATTAGATTAATGTGGCAGTCTAAGGTGCATCTAGGTGGCTTTCAAATTTATGCACCCGGTTTTAAAATCATATAGCGATTTTACGACAATCGTTTACTATCCAATCAAGGTGACAGCCGAGCATGCCAGGGCTCATCCTGTCGGTGTTCTGACTGATACTCCGAAATGCGATCTGACACACACCTTGAAAACGGGTCGTGTGGTCCGATATACCGGTTAATTCAGGATCCTTAGGTGCCGAGTCTGGTAGTTGGTTAGGCCTGCATTTGCCGTTGGAATTTTTTGGTTTCAAGCTCAGGTAAAAAAGAATATCAAGGAACCAAAAGTAGTAGTTTTACTCCAAGCACCACTGATATGGTGTCACCAGCAAAATGACCATACATCAGGTATCTAATTAAAGATTAATAATGTACATTAACATTATGTATTAATGTTATAATTACAATTTCTATAAAGTCGTTTATACCTGATTTTGGTTAACAGGACATATAATCTTAAATATCCATTAAAGTAAAACGTATAACAGATAAATCACATATCGATACTAAACATGTATGTCTGGGACATAAGGCTATATGGTGTGATATCTAAAAACAAAACGAAAGCATTTAACAAAATTTAATGTTTACTGTGTAAAGTCACTTATTACTTTGGGTGCCATTTGCAGACTGCCAGTAAGAAGTACCATCTTTTTTATATAGAGAATACTACACAGATATAGTTAATATGCGGAAGGCTAACCCGGAAGATTGGCAGTTAAAGATACCCATTCACGAACCCTAGGAAGTTTTAGGTCAAATATTGAGTTAACGTTAGTAGGCCCAAAGTGCCGTTCAAATTCGACCCCGCTTTCTTTCGCACTACTTAATGTGGATGGAATATTGTTAAGAAAGGAAATTGTTTTGGAACAAAGAAAAAAAGAAAGAAATTAATAGTGCCAGTCGAATGAATGAAAAGGTCACCGACCTAGGACTTTTAAGTTAAATTAAAATCAATGCAGAGATATAACCGGCATCGCCTTTGTGGATAATCGACCAAATTCCTGACATTTCCACCGTGCAGTGACTGAACCCATGGCGGATTCAGTACAACATACATTCAGATTATAACTTATTTACACTTGTCCATGGGCATTGTGTTGATGTAAATTGAAAGTGATGGATTTGTCTTATTTCTGTGCCACTCTCTATGTCCTCGGCACTGACACATTTATAACTTTCTTGTCTTGATTCTGCAAATATCTTTTATGAACAATTTGCATGAATAGACTTATGTTAAACTTCGTCGTTTACACTGCGACTGATGGATATCATATCACAGAAATATTAATATATCTTTATTACATAACGCTTATGGTCAATTAGAAGAATTCACAGAAAGACAGGTTGTTGAGAAATAAACTCATTGCTGTCTAAAATAAAGCTGCCGTTTTTCAAACAAATCATTAAATGTCATCGCCTGTCATACCATGTTATATGCTTTGATGTAAATGATATTTTTAGCCCATGAGCAAGATTGGGAATAAATAAACTGAATCATGGAACAGCCGTTACACTGGTTGCAGATATAAAGATGCTATTAATTAAGTTGTTATCACCTTTCTAGTCCATCAGGTCTGGTCGAAAAATACGTAGAGAAACGAAACTGCTACTCCATTTTGAGTATAAAATACTGGGGGTGTTAAAAACCCAAAACATCCCAAAGTCATTGCTTTTGAGTCCATTAACTTCACATTCCTAGCCAATGTACCATTATTTGAACACTTAGACTTTTTTCTTTCAATACGGTGAGTTGGTCAGCCAATCGGAGCAGTCGAATTGACGTTACTCTCTTGCAACCTTGATTGTTACTATTATAGACAATGCAAAGGAACGCTAGGAGAGCGCTAGTGAGTACTACTGAGCAGACGACACAGTCCATTCAAAAAGCTCAAGGTCAAATTAGCCTTACTACCAGCAACAGAGGACTTCCTATTTTTTGGAAGGAATAAATACTTTCACAAGGACAAAGAATTCAGCTTTTACAGACGACTCACGAAAAAATGACACATTGAGCGTGGGTGACGGTTTTCAATATTTATTGTTTTAAGACTTTTTGAAACAAAATCTATAGACATATATTGCACTTGCAATTATGGAAATGGTTTGAAATTATATTTAGGAACACCTTAAAGAATATTCTGCATTGTGGCTTAAATAATTTTTCTTGGGGTTCTTTCATACTGTGCGTGAGTTAGGCTTCGTTCACATGGAAAGTCTATTTTCTAAAAATCTATTTTCTATTCGCGGTATCTTATGATCATGGTCTGTGCCCTGAATATCCCGCTGCGTAATTACTGGCAGCGCGAGCCAGTTACTTAAAGTAACTTATAGTTACTNAAACGATTGATTCCTCAGATATTTACATAAACTAGATAATGTTCATTTGTGTCCGTGCAGAAAAATTACCAATAATCGCACGTCTTTTTAAAGCGTTTATCGTTATTGGGGCAAGGGAAATGTCGACGAAATGCTTAAAGCGCCATATTCTGCAAAAGTATATGATTTACCGTAGCAAAGGACAGGGGAATACTTTGCACTAATCCCTGAGACTAGGTCTATTTCCCAAAGGCCTTCAACTAAGCCAAAGATGGGAATGAGTTGGAAGGAAAATGATCAGAAACACAGAAAAACAATTTAAGTGACTTGAACTTTTTCCCCTAAAATTAGAACCAGCCGCCAACAGCCATTCGAAACATGTCACAAACACCTTTAAGTCATCCAAGCAGACGCTTCTTTACGACTTAAGTGATCCTGCAGGACGGAAAAGCTGTCCATGCGTTTACAAGATCAATGCACGCCTAATTGGGCTGTTCTGAGCCAGTGCTCTTAGTGGTTGTTTAATATTTTGTATCCGTTAGAGAACGCTGAGAGCCTTTATGGTGATCATAATTATATCTTCTGAGTGCGTCACGACTCACTGTCTATAACTGAACACGATGTTGGAATGATTCCAAATGTAAGTAAAAGTGAAGCTTTGATTTGGAATATATGACTGAGATCCTGCTGAAGTCAAATGATTTTTGTGTGATCGAAGTAGGGCTATATATGTTGGAAATAAACACTGATAAAATAGAATGTAAACTGATGGTTGAATTGGTTACCCGTTTCTGAATATTACCATAAGGTGTGTGTGTGTGCTGACGAGTGGTGTATCTTACTTGTACTGTGGTGGAAAAAAGGTAAGGTGTGTGTGTGTGTGTGTGTGTGTGTGTGTGTAACTTGCTGACGAGTGGTGTATCTTACTTGTACTGTGTCGAAAAAAAATTGTCCAATTCTAATGTGTAATTGGAATTCATCCGTGTGTGTGTATATGCCACATGTGCCGTGTCTGCCTACTTCTCGACATCGATTAAAATTTGCGGGCGAGCGTCTGTATGTTTGTGCATGTGCTTTTTTACCTTGCTGGGCAAGGTTGGGTATTACACGGCCTACTGTTCACGCTTGGTTTGGTCCGGAAGTCGCAGTAATGGTCGGCCACTTGGGTTCCGTCAGTCATGCGGACACAGTACGCCTCGGAGAGCTGCTGACCTTTAAATGATAGAAAATCGTACTGTTCATGTTTGGAACATTTCTTTGTTGATGAGTGTGATTATTATAATCTGGTATAAAAACTAGGCATTTTTTACCTTTTTCTCTCTTTCTTTCTTACATCATTTTTTGTATTATTTGCTGTGTGTCTAAACTCCTTTCTTTATTTATTTTTCATTTTGCTTCTTTGCTTGCTTACACACACACTTTACACACTCTCTCTCTTTCTCTCCACACATTCTCTTATCATTTTGTTCCTGTCGTTTTGTCTCTGCTTAACTTTACCAAGGACGTTTATTGAATATACGTCCTTGGCTTTAGTAATGGTAAACTTAACGTTACAATCAGTTTACAAAGTTTTGTTTTCGATAAAAATCACTGTGCATCGAATTTCAAATACTGCGGAAAAGCAACAAAGACAAAATGGTTACACCACCTGTTCCACAAGACGTAGAGCACTGTGTGATTTTGGATTTCCACTGGAAGTCACTCGATACTTGTACATTGGAAGCCTCGTAGTATTTGTAGGCAATCTCTGGGTTAACACCTACGTAACCGTCCCCGTATTGTCTCCAGACCTGAAGTAAAAGGTTAGACATGTACATGGATTAAGTTAGGACAGCTGAGGTCAGGAATACTTGTTAAGGAAACATGTCGTTATGTGACCTAACTTGAGTTTTTTCTTTCATTTTCCTACCTTTGTATCATTCCATCACACCCGGTATATCGGGACTTCTGTCAATCAAAATATCGATAATAGGTTGGGCTGTCATTGTGCTAAGGTGCCATTTTTTAAGCGGTGAAGCACCTTGGAGCTTTTCTACGACACATACTCCAATAAGGGTGTGCATAGCATTCGGTTAGGTGGATATATACATAACTCTGTAACTGCTGCAGATAGAATCGCTTAACTTGGTGTAGCTGAAAAAGGCGTTCAGAACATTTACAATCCAATGCCACTAATTTGATAACATCCTTGAAAACTTAGATCTTGAGCGGTCTTGTTTAAAAGGTTAATTGAAATTGGTGTAAGTTCTTCGTGATAAAATCTTAACGTAGTGCTTTTAAGAAAATCGATCGTAGACTCCTATAAATATCAGTTATGCACAGCTCCCATTTGCCGTTGGAATTTTTTGGTTTCAAGCTCTGGTAAAAAAGAATATCAAGGAACCAAAAGTAGTAGTTTTACTCCAAGCACCACTGATATGGTGTCACCAGCAAAATGACCATACATCAGGTATCTAATTAAAGATGAATAATGTACATTAACATTATGTAATAATGTTATAATTACGATTTCTATAATGTCGTTAATACCTGATTTTGGTTAACAGGCCATATAATCTTAAATATCCATTAAAGTAAAACGTATAACAGATAAATCACATATCGATACTAAACATGTATGTCTGGGACGTAAGGCTATATGGTGTGATATCTAAAAACAAAACGAAAGCATTTAACACAATTTAGTGTTTACTGTGTAAAGTCACTTATTACTTTGGGTGCCATTTGCAGACTGCCAGTAAGAAGTAACATCTTTTTTATATAGAGAATACTACACAGATATTGTTAATATGCGGAAGGCTAACCAGGAAGATTGGCAGTTCAAGATACCCATTCACGAACCCTAGGAAGTTTTAGGTCAAATATTGAGTTAACGTTAGTAGGCCCAAAGTGCCGTTCAAATTCGACCCCGCTTTCTTTCGCACTACTTAATGTGGATGTAATATTGATAAGAAAGGAAATTGTTTTGGAACAAAGAAAAAAAGAAAGAAATTAATAGTGCCAGTCGAATGAATGAAAAGGTCACCGACCTAGGACTTTTAAGTTAAATTAAAATCAATGCAGAGATATAACCGGCATCGCCTTTGTGGATAATCGACCAAATTCCTGACATTTCCACCGTGCAGTGGCTGATCTCATGGCGGATTCAGTTCAACATACATTCAGATTATAACTTATTTACACTTGTCCATGGGCATTGTGTTGATGTAAATTGAAAGTCATGGATTTGTCTTATTTCTGTGCCACTCTCTATGTCCTCGGCACTGACACATTTATAACTTGCTTGTCTTGATTCTGCAAATATCTTTTATGCACAATTTGCATTGATAGACTAAGGTTAAACTTCTTCGTTTACACTGCGACTGATGGATATCATATCACAGAAATATTAATATATCTTTATTACATAAAATATAAATATGGTCAATTAGAAGAATTCATAGAAAGACAGGTCGCTGAGAAATGAACCCATTGCTGTCTAAAATAAAGCTGCCGTTTTTCAAACAAATCATTAAATGTCATCGCCTGTCATACCATGTTATATGCTTTGATGTAAATGATATTTTTAGACCATAAGCAAGATTGGGAATAAATAAACTGAATCATGGAACAGCCGTTCCACTGGTTGCAGAAATAAAGATGCTGTTCATTAAGCTGTTAGCACATTTCTAGTCCATCAGGTCTGGTCGAAAAATACGTAGAGAAACGAAACTGCTACTCCATTTTGAGTATAAAATACTGGGAGTGTTAAAAACCCGAAACATCCCAAAGTCATTGCTTTTGGGTCCATTAACTTCACATTCCTAGCCAATGTACCATTATTTGAACACTTAGACTTTTTTCTTTCAATAAGGTGAGTTGGCCAGCCAATCGGAGCAGTCGAATTGACGTTACCCTCTTGCAACCTTGATTGTTACTATTATAGACAATGCAAAGGAACGCTAGGAGAGCGCTAGTGAGTACTTCTGAGCAGACGACACAGTCCATTCAAAAAGCTCAAGGTCAAATTAGCCTTACTACCAGCAACAGAGGACTTCCTATTGTTTGGAAGGTATAAATTGTTCCCCAAGGACAAAGGATTCAGCTTTTACAGACGACTCACGAAAAAATGGCACATTGAGCGTGGGTGACGGTTTTCAATATTTATTGTTTTAAGACTTTTTGAAACAAAATCTATAGACATATATTGCACTGGCAATTATGGAAATGGTTTGAAATTATATTTAGGAACACCTTAAAGAATATTCTGCATTGTGGCTTAAATAATTTTCTTGGTGTTCTTTCATACTGTGCGTGCGTAAGTTTGGTGTGAATATATGTGCAAAACGTCAGTTACATAAATACGTCATAAATAAGTAAAATAAGTATTCCGTATTCGTGCTTTTTCTAAGAGTTAGAGTGACAGATAAGAAGTGAAGGGATAACTTTTGTCTTGAAATTCAGTTAACTGTGAGTTTTATTTACTGTACTTGAACATTTTTCAAAAAAAATTTACCTGAAGTTGCACTGGTGACGTCACAGGTCCAACAATAGAGATCTTCTCTGGGCCACGCTTCCGGTAGCTGACTGTCACGCCATCCCGACTATAGGTGCCGCTATTGTCGGGTCCGTTTCCGTCTGGGCTGAAGATTGCTTTCCCGTTTACAACTGCATCTGCAAATAGCAGTGACGTAGATATATGAGTGGGAGACACGATTTCATGATGATGGCCAGTTTATTTAAGATTAATTAATGAAAACTACTCTCGCACTTTCCTATCTGTTCGCACCCAACCTTAGAATAGCTCATTAATCTGTGTTACAGATCATATCTGACAAATCGGGTATCTAGCACTGTTGTCCACTCCAAACGTACCTCTCATACAAATGTGTGTGTGTGTGTGCGTGTGTGTGTGTGTGTTTGTTTGTTTGTTTGTTTGTATATGTGCGTGTGTGTGTGTGTGTGTGTGTGTTATGCCTAATATACATGTATGCTGTATTTCTTTTGATTCATGTCGGACATTCAATTTGTTCCCGTTTAGACCCCAGCATATACCTGCGCACCTGCCAATTTGCCAAGTAAGTTTTACACACTCATACGCTTTTAGGACACAGTTTTAAAATAATCATCCAGTTTAAAAATGAACCATTACCTGACATGAAAATAGTAGTCGAATAAGACCAGAGTTATTTGTGAACATATTTCGTGATAGTATACACGCGTTACCTAATTTGAATACAATTTTAGGTCTGTTCTTTCAAGTTGAGCACTTATTCAAACTTGGATCTTTTGGAAATCTTTTATTTCTGGGCTATTAGATTTAATTAGCCAGAAATCTTAATCATAACTTTGCTTTTTATAGAACGTAGACACATGCAAACAGATAAATGCAATTAACTTTATCAAAACAATGAGGTGTCAACTCAACACGCTAGTATATTGACTAGAGGATTCTAATAAAACATACATCTGCGGAATTCAAACAAAACATGTCGCAGATCGATGTTAAGCGCCCGCAATTATTAAGAAACTGTTTCAATGCCTTGTTAATTTAATTGTGTCCTCCTGAACTAGTTAAAGTGCGATAATGTTGTTGCGTTGATTTGTTCTCAATTCAAACACTTTAACACCAAAGTAGAGCCAGCTGATGGATTAATTATGCGAGTTAATTGGATCAGGAAAACGTACTGACAGAAGTAAGTTCAAAATTATGTGTCTGGCGCTAGTGAAGACAAAGAGACGCTACGTGCACTTCCCTAATGTCCTTCTTTACTCTAGAGTAATCCATTTTATGGGTTCGCTCCTATCCTAGGCAAGATTTTTAATCAACGCAATTGGTTGGAGTTTTGTATTTGTAAAGAACTAATCGCTCTGTGTTAAACCTTAACATTTGCTTGACTGAGAAAAAGACCCTCGGGCTCGTTTACCTCTAAGTAACTAAATAATCATCAAAGCAATACCAAATAATGTTCAATATGGGCCCGCATGCGATCGATTCTCCAGGGTCAAGAAACCAGGTGCAGGAGAGAATTTCAGAAGAAAAGAAACAATGCATTCTTAATCGCAGATTTGTTTCAGTCAGCTATCAAACAAAGGCTACTTAATAAAACATACATTATGCGTATCTCCCTCATCAAATCGTTATTATCACTTACTCATGTGGCTGTAATAATTGCTATTGGTGACGTCAATGCCTGTTGCTCCAGTTGGAATGGTTACAAAAGGGACATATTCTGAAACAGAAGACATTTTTGAGAGAGTGAGGGAGAGAGAGCGGAAAGATGTCGTTGGCATCGCTGTCCACGCAACCGAATTACTTTCTTACCTATTGAATCTTAAGAGACTCAACGTCCTTTAAGGGATGACAACTCTTCCTCCGTAGAAATCTCTTGAGAGAGTATAATAGAGGGTAGCCATCTGTGAAGGTCCGCGTGGTCCAATGGCAACAGATTTCAAAATAATTGCAATTACCGCCGTATTGGTGGTAAAATTTATTGTATTCCTGTGGGTCGTTTACAATGAAATTTCTGCGCAATTTTGAATCTCATTTAAAGAGCTGTTGTCCCTTTAATTTAACTTAACAACGAAAGGAATCATCTGTGGGCAGAGAGCACCTACACATATACATTCTTATTTTATCTTTTAGTATACAAAAGCGTTAAAGCACTGCTAATATTATGGTAATACCTTTCTCTCGTCCCTCCGTGTAGGTCCCTGACCTAACTTGGCAGGTGTCCCCGGCGCCGTCACACACTCCACACCTGTCGTAAACTTTGCCGGAGTTCAACTGGCCGTCGCAGCCGAAGGGCTGTAAAAATAAGCATGCAGTTTATGTTCCTGAAGGCAATTCAACATTATACACCATATTTATACCCCATAATATGCTTGACTAAGCATACTTTTTGATATTTAACTTACCCACCGACACAGTTAAATGCTCAACTGTTTTTGCTGTATATACAAGTTGACAACAGGCAATTGTATAAGGTTTATATCTTTCCGGGTTTGAGTAAAGGGATGTTGGCTTTTTTTGCAAAATTTATAAGCGTTCAAATAAATGACATTTTGGAAAGCTGTTATAGATATTTTGAAATCACTGCTTTATAGAGGGAAAGCGGGGTCTAGTTGACTTTGATATAACCCATTAGATATAACCGTATGGTAAGCGTTTGTAGCTTAACCTATTATTTAAGAATAAGAAAGAAGCACTTCCTACTACAGCCCTCTTCTCTTCAGACTCGTGCCAAGTGAATTTGTTGTTGTATTTATCATGTCGTCCAAAGAAACCAATGTAGACCGTTAAATGGTAAGTCCTTTCACGCAGTATACATGAACAACACTTTGCGTTGCAAAAACTTTAATAATGAATCAAAGAAATACAAACAAACATATAATTCAAAATGCTTTAGTAATAACAAATAGTAAAATAGTTTCTTCCATGGCACGTTATCCACGACGCCCCCAGTTTCCAAGAACTAGTGATATTTTCCATTTTCATCGATGTTTGCTTCCCAGCAGTTACGTATCTAAAGAAGTCGCACCGGGTCGTATGGCATTCAAGGTTGCTTATTAAAGCACTCTTTGATATCTCAGTTCAACAAAGCTTTAACAATGCTTTCTGTGCCTCAGGATCATGATGAGCACCCAGACCCATAGTCTACGTTGCGTGGTATTGATTTCAAGATGATAACGAAAAAAAGCAAGACTTTTAAGTTAATCACATCTTGTTCAGCTGTCTCTTCAAAAGCATCGTGGAAATTGATATATTATCATCGCCTACCATTGCCTTTAAGGTGTTTTTTTTTCTGAGCTAAGAGACAGTTAAATCCTATATAAAAATTTTGCCTGAGAAAATATATTTTTCTTAACACCCAACCACTACTTCATTTACATGTACCCGTAAATCATGATACCTACATATATTTCTATGAAGATTTTCTATGAAGATTTCTATGAAGATTTTCAATAATGAGAAATATAATAGTTAATAGTCTGCTTTGCTATCACCTTTGCTACCACACTTTCCACCTCTGGTATACTTTAAGCAATTGCATCACTTAAGAGCTTTGTAAGTGGCCCCTGGGGAGTAAATTCAGGTTATTTGAACAGAAAATGGCCAATAAAACCCACAGCAGTTGTCTCTTGTACAGTATTCGCATAGCAGAGATTACGTACTTTACCAAGTTCCGTTTACGGTTCTGTACATATGACTCGGAATTTCCTGATAAGCGAGAGCTTGATTGGGTTGAAAAAAAGAGAGAAGAAACAGAAGCCGACTGGCAGTTCAAAGCATTTATTATCAAAAGCTAAATGAAATGGTTTAATATATTCATGTATTCAGCACAACAGGAATTACCTCAATAGATCCAAAAAAATATTAAGAAGATGGCTTAGTATTAAGAAGTTCACGTATAACACTAACTGAAAAATGAACTACAATATAACAAGTATATATACGGACTATACATCTACATGTAGGTGTGTAGGAAAATCTCCGTGTAGCGGGTTCTGTCTTCTTTATGCATGGGATTTAATTGAAAGCTTTCCCACTTATGTTATTCCTCTGATTCCTGCCTTTCATGTCAGGCGACAATACTTCTGTAATACGAATAATGAAAGAAAAGAAACCCCATCACGCATTCACGATTAACGAATAAATATCTTGTGAAGCTATCTCCATTTCAGGCATTATTAATTCAAACGGTCGTGTCGAAGTGGAAAGGATATCGGCTTCCTTGAAAACGCCATCAGCAAATGTAGAAAGCCACATTCCCTGTAATGTACATGTACTAGTAGTGGCAATAAAGAGATATCATAAAGAGAATCTGTTTTCAATAAACCAAAAGTATCTTTAAATGGAAATCAATTTGCCGTATCTCCTGAGCATTTTATTGACTTTTCGTCAAAATTTAGTCTATCGATTCGATCATATAAAACGGTCTCAGCCAGAAATCACTTTATTAGGAACAAATAGAGAATTGACAGCATAACGATGACGCCTTGTCAATGATACAAGGAAGCAACCTTCTATATGTAATGCTTTATATTGAACACTTCAGTTGCAGTGGCGGACTTAGAGGGGGGGGGGGGTCAGGGGAGTCCTGACAACCCCCCCCCCCTTTCGATTTCTGGTACCCTCCTGAAATTAGAATTGTGACTAACTGAATCATAGTTCTAAACCGTACCAAATGACACCGTTCGCCCTCTAAAATACCAAAAATTTTCGAAATACCAAAAATTTTCGAACCCCACGTCAGTTGGGGGGGGGGAGGAATCAGCTTCTGCGGACCCCCATTCAAATAATCCTGGATCCGCCCCTGAGTTGTACACACATAAGAGCACCCACCTTCAATCAAGGTATGCCTAGTTAAAACTACAAAGGCATAAAACATGTTGAGTCATTTCTATTTTATGCATTATACATTTACACGCTGGTTGCACGTCGGTATTTTTTTCACTGTTGATCTTACATTATGACACTAAGACCCCATTCCCAGAGATTAGATCGATCCAAACTAGATCGACCTAACTCCCTGGGGGTTCACGCTAAATAGCTGTCAGCCGAGCGGGCACAAAAGTTAATTACCCCCTTACAGCTTGTAGTAGGCGGGACGGACATTTAAGCCGGATAATCTGACAGTAATCTAGTGAGACTCCCCACGGGGATAGATCGATCTAAAATCTATGGGAATACGCCCTAAGACCCCATTGCCATAGATATTTAGATCGATCTATCCCCCTGGGGAGTCTCACTAGGTTGGTGTCAGCTTAACCGGCTTAAATGTCTGTCCCGCCTACTAAAAGCTGTAAGGGGGTAATTAACTGTCGTGCGCGCTCGGCTGACAGCTATTTAGCGTGAATCCCCAGGGAGTTAGGTCGAATCTGATGGTCTCATTCCCAATGAAACTATCGTTTCAAGTAAATCGATCCAACTCCACAGGAACTCTCCATGAATGCAATCAGCTTGACGCGCTTCCTCCTGGCATTGAGTAGAATATAGAAAAGCTGGTGATCATACGAGTGCGTTGTAAACAAGATGAGGCGTGTTAATCCGTTAATCTGACTGCATTCAGGGGTTAGAGTTAGAACAATTGACGTAAAAAGATAATTTCATTGGGAATGAGCCCTTATATATCACAGCTAATTAGAGATCAGCACAGTGTATCCAATTACCCGTGGACAGTCAAGGAAGCACTGGTTTTTAAAATTTACATTTTAAATTCAAATTTGCCACTCAATATTTAAAAATCTTGGACATCATTTCCAATGGACTACCACTTGATCATCTGCCGTACATTACCCGCGGCTCGTGTTTGATGACTTTCTGGCTTTTGTTCAAACTGAAAACTACTGGCATATCTGCACAACAAAGATGATTGTTTATCGTAGATTATCGATTTTACAAAAAAAAAACATGTTTTTTCATTTTATTCATCTGTAAAGTTTATGTAACTCGAACCTTGCCTAAAACCTGCCCTGGGATATCAGCGTTTAGATCAAAGGTTTCGTTAATCAATACAAAGGAACGCCTGATAACACTTTAAAAACAACCCTGGCTTGGTTTACGATTGGCCCTAGACAACAATTCTGCATTTCCTGTTTACTTCGAGTTTTTCGTATTCTATCCGTCACGAAATGTAGATTGCGAACTTACTTAAACTGAAATGACTTATTCCACAATTAGAATAAAATTGCTTTGAAGACCATTGTATGTACCTAGTAAATATATGTAGATACAGAAAGTATCATTGCATGCCAAAATCAATACCGGTCAAAACCGTATTAGTTCCAGAGAAAGATGCGTTAGAAATAATACGTTAACAGTAATTTTGTGCCAAAATCAATAATCCAGAGATATCAGAATAGGTACTTGAGACGTTTTGTTGCATGTCGTCTCAGGTGTGTTGATTAGTTTAATTTGCGTGAGGCTGCTCCAGCTTCGCAACATGTATCACTCCTTGGCGGTCAGGGTCGGCGCACGCTTTATTTTTTTACTTATTAATCTAAAACATTTGCGGTGCTGTAAATATTCGATGCATGGCTTATACCCGTTATAATACATGATATTTTATTACCAAAGGATGAGTGCAGGTAACCATTGGCAAATTGCCCATCGTCAAATTTTTTAAAAAATATATTGCTATTATAAAGTTTATGCATATATTTGTTGCGTGAAAAAATTTTATTTGGTTTGAGGCATCGTTACTTAGTATTTTTAATGAGTTATGTGTGTGTGTGGGGGGGGGGGGGCTGATATACCTGTTGTATGCAGTCTAATGAATCAGAGCAACTTATTTCAACATATATATTACATAAGTGATTTTTTCTGATGAAATGCGTCCTGTGGTGTAAAAAGGGGTTATATGTTTAATACTTATGTGTGGCACAAATAAATGGGAGAGAAATTGTATTTTTCAAAATTCCTATAGAAGAGAGTGAGGGGTGGTGTATTATGGAATTTTCTAACAGAAGCCATCACTGATTTCACTCTAATGTATAAAAGACTTGTAACTAGGGCAATTTGTTTCAGCATATTTATTAATTTTATGTAACTTTTTTCCTAGGCCAGTTGTTGGTCTAAATAACTGTATTGATGACGAATATACATTTTATAAAAGGCTCTGTAAAAAATAATAAAAAATGCTGAAAGCAAAAAGCGGTTACAGTAACAAAAAAAATCATTTGTAAAAGCACTCTAAGACTGGGTTCCTATGCCTAGATCGATCCATCTGGATCGACCTAACTCCCAGGGGGTGCACGCTAAATTGCTTTTATCTTAAGAAGCTTAAATGTCTATCACACCTACTGAATCAGCTAGGGGGTAATTAACTTTCTTGCACGCTTGGCCTCGCCGATAGCAGATAGCAATTTATTGATGCTCCCCGTGGTAATAGATCGATTCAAATATCTGTGGGAATGGTCCCTGAATAGCTATTTGGAATGTTTCCAATAACCATAAAATAAATACGTTTAAGTCAATACACCAAAAGATCAGCGAATGGGAACAATTCAACAATATTACAAGAAGAAGGAAAGCTCTGGTCTGTTTAGGCCTACAAGAGGAACGCCTGTTATGCTTCTTCTCGCTCATAGGATACGTAGACGAATGGATCTAAAGGGATAAATGACAAGAAACTGAAGAGGCCAAAGAGCACTTATGCTTTCTATCTTTTTCGTTGAACAACGAAATTACAAGTGGTTTATTAATCTCCATGAAATACAATCAGCTACACATTGTTCCCAGATAAAAATTGTGCTTAATTTGCGTGCCTCTAAGCAGCCAAAGATATTGCTATCGACATAACAAATATACATGTGGATTTACATGTGCGTGTATGATGAGTGCGTGTGGGGGCTTAAGTGCCTAAAAGACGCTGAGGGCAACCAGGTAAAGCAGACGGTTCCATTAACATTTCCTACCAACATGTTCAATTTTGCAATGTCAAAAATTAAGTATTCTACCCTTTTAGAAACAATTCTGTCTTCCCAACGGGTAGTGTAGGCCTACGCAAAATGCATAGATGGCATTTTTTTGCGATTTTTTATTTTGAACTTCACGCGCTGAAATGCTACCGGTATCACCTTATCAGACAAGAGAGACCGCAGTGGAATAGCAGATCACAATTTCCTCTTGTTGAAATCAATCGGTTACTGAAGGGTTTCGCCTGACAGGTCTTCTCCATCAAATCAGACGGAAGTATTTCCAAGTGCTCGTTTATTTTGGACACTTTGCGCAAACCTGCTTTCACCTAAGACAGGCATTAGCTACATGCTCGATAGATTTTTTTCTTAAGGATGTTTCCCAGTCCCCACATCGATAAAACTGAAGTCAATAAATGTGAAGATATCAACATGTGCACGCTTGACTGGAAGGAGCCAAATAAAAATGAATTTGAAAAAACAAAACACTTGTAAGAGTGTAATAAAGACGTCATATTTGTACAACGTAGATTCAATGCATAACACCGCGGCAGCTCCTCTTGTATATTTGACGCTGTGCACCTGTGCTAACTCTAGTGTTATCCTTTTTTATCTAAACCACATACCTCAGTGTCTTTGCAAATTCAGTCCATTTATTTATTTCTTTCTTTCTTTATTTATTTATTTGTGTAATTCATGTTGCACAAGCCTATACACGGTTATACCAAAACAAAACTTATCTAGCTTTTTATTAGAAAATAGTGTGCACCGCCAGCTTGTAATGTATCTAGTTTTGTCATAATACCGATGTGTAGACCGGTATGTTGACACAGTTCTATCTCTTATTACAGTCAGTAAGAGTTTAATAAACATTATAAACTTAATCATGAATTACACCTCATATACAAGTATCTTTTGGTAATTATCCGAGAGGATTAATCTAAAAAAAGAACGAATGTATCCGCAAGTATCTCCACATAATTACATGAAATAAAAACAGCAAAACAAGAAAAGCTGTCTTTCAGACGGTAAAATACATCGGTTGTGGATTCCAACCATACAGAACTTCATCACTATTAGCATTGCACTTCTCAATATTAAAGCCAGACGCTGCATTGACAAAATTAAGTTATATTTCTTGCTTGAAGGTCCATGAGAGAGAGAGAGAGATAGAAAGAGAGAGAAAGACTGTTTCTACATTTTATCAAAATGAAGTATACGACTGATCCCTGGATTCCACGTGGACAAAACGAAACACAAACCGTTTTGTAATTAGTGCACCTCTAGCGATCATACCATAGTTATATTAGTTTCTGCTGGGTCTCGTCCAAATTTGAGTACTTTGTTAATCACAGGATAGATACATATTGAATTACCGTAGATTAGTAAATTAGTTTAGAAACCCCGTTTCCTACTTACCAACAACCCTTACAATATATATATATATATATATATATATATATATATATATATATATATATATATATATATATATATATATATTGCAACATCCTAACATTGCAAAATATCGCTTTAGCAAATACTAATTTCAGGGCTGTTTTATCTGACATATTGAAATTCTAAATAAGTAATAAAAAAGGGCTGTTACAAGGCTGTTCCTCACCTCTTTGCTCGTGTCGTGTATGTCGGTAGCATGAACCCAACATACCATATGCTGCAATGGTCAACTCATCTATTTATAGCAAATGAATATAATGGTAATTCGCACTATATTCTTTGTCACAGAAGCTTTAAATAATTTCTCGTGGGGTATGTTTGCCTCAAATATACATCTAGCCTGTATTTCTGTCTCGGAACCAAATCACATCCTTTCTAATTAAGAAAATTACTTCCCTTAAACATAAAGTGTATTTTCCACGAAAAGTGTGAAAAGAATGCATTCGGGCATTATTCGCGTAGGTGCGTTGTAATTGTCCTGGGCAAGATTCATGATACCTTATCTTAGTATTTTAAAACTAAGACCAAACTCTCTTGTAATCATTTCAATCCAAAGAGAATCAAAATCCCATGACAACTTTATTCCAGTCCAAAGTATATGTGACAGAATACCAACTATCCACGGTAACGGTCTATGTAAACTATGGCGCCTTATATTTAATCGTTCTGATTTCATATTTTCACGGTTTTCGTTCATTCAGTGTAATTTACAACTAGCGAACCATATACTATATTTCAATATTGAAAGCCGATGATAAGCAACCTGTGTTTTAACTTAAAAGTTACACAATAACATTTCACGATACATGAAAATTAAATCTCCAACTTACTATTTTTGACGTGACTACAATATTTCTATACAATTTTGGCAATACTGACCAACTTGGATATCTTTCCATAACAATAACCATCGATTTTTGTATAAGTTTATGCAAAATACAAATCAGAAGCCACAAATGAGTCTATATAGTTAGACAAAAACTAAAAATAAAATAAATATGCACAATATGCTTTCAATCGTAACACATAAATCAGTGCCGTCCACTGAAATGTCATTTCAAATGTTTGTAAAATCTATACGTTAGTTTCTTCGACAACTGAAGAATATTTGTTGGAGTCGCAGTTTGACTGCTCAAGAGATTTATGAAGAAACATACCTATGAGAGCCCGACGAAATCCGCTGCAAAAAACACAATATATAACAAAGTTCAACGAAGAGTTCAGTACAACCAGAGCGTTTGAGAAGGGCACATAGTACTGTCGAAAAAGCAGTGTTTGGTCATCTAGATAATCTTCAGATACATTCAGTATCTGTGTCAACAACGAAGGTGCCTGACACGCAATAAAAACGATCACGATTAGAATGGACAGCTTGGTCATCAAATCGTCCTCCTTTTGTAGACTTGGAGACATAAATCTAAGGCGACATCGAGCTTTTCGACTTTTGCGTAGTTCCCGAATAAGATGGACATTCATATAGGACAATACAAACAGGGGGATAATAATGTTGATAACGGTGTAAGAAACTATGAAGTATCCGATACGATAAGCTGGAAAAGCTAAAAGTACGTTTTCGAGATAATACCTCGTAGTATTGGTGCAAGCATCAATCATTTCTTCGGGACGCATCTCCAGTAACCGCGGTGCATTGTAAAGCACCGAGAAGATAATAACAACACTGATCCCAATCCTCGCCCCCTTTAAATTTCGAAAAGACTCCGCTTTGAAGGGTTTACACACCGACATGTACCTGTCAAGCGCTACCAGGATGAGTGACCAAATGGACACAGTCTGAGCGGTCATCCCCAGGGGCCATGCCCAGGTCGTAATGCGTGCCTCCTCCCTGTTCGGCAATTCCATGACCCCCAGGGCCGGGTATACAGCAGGCAAAACCATCATGGCGATCGTCATTAACAACAAAACATTGTCCGCAATGGCCACCGGCCTCAGTAAATAAAAAGTGACCGACCTGGCTTTGTACCTAAAGAAAACGATCAAGGACAGGGTGTTCCCAATAAGTCCCAGGGTACACAGGCTTCCTATTAGGCATACGTGGATCACAAATGTGTAGACGGTTATTTCCTCCACTCTGGAACAGTTTTGCGTCGTGCCGTTCATAGCTACTGACTACCACTGGTGCATATCGCTGAAACTTAGTGCTAAAGGAATCCCACAACAGGAGGGAATAAACGATTTTTTTACTTCTGTGAGGTTTGTGTCGATCGTCAGTGCGGTTTCAGGATAGCGCGCCTTGAACCTGTCTTTTACAAGTGAATTTCCTCAAATCCTGTCCCACTGCGCCTTTCTTGACGTGCATAAGACGCATATGTCTACAGATACCATTTGTACATATATCTACATGTGATTCATACAATGCAGCGAGTGAATCGTTTACCTCACTGTGCTGAGGATCGATTCCTACTAATTGTCACTATCAGGAACATCGCAATTTTGTCTCATGATTATTTTCACTCGTCTATTGTTAGACTTGAACTTATAGCAGAAGCCCAACGTGACCCTTATTAATTTCCGAGACGAGACGAAAAAATAGTTTATGTTACCGAGTATATCTTTTTTTCAGTCTTGGTGCTTCACCTGCACCATATGAGAAGGCGGCATTAAAGTCACATGCACCTTCACAATCTTCACTGAATACATACTTCCCACGAATCTTTGTGCCAATTGAGGGGTAATTAACCCTTGTTTAGATACAATAATTATTCCTGTCCAAACGGCCTCAGTATCAGAACAACGGTTTCACGTCAACGCTTTCTCGCGGAATGCAACCCTGCATGGACACACAGCTTATTACACGTTGCAACGTATAACGATAAGAGTTTAGTGCCGACGATTTGCCAGGGGCTATCAACTAATTGTTTCCCGTGATTTGGTAAAGAACGCAAAGGCAGGCGATAATGTGGCGTGATGACGCTTAAGAAGATATTAAGAATTACGCTGCAAATCTGGGCAACTGCAGCCTGTTTGCCCCGCAGTTGAATGACCTTTGCTGCTGAGAATAAATAGGAAAGATGGTGCATGCTGTTGTGCGTGATGTTAGAAATCCAATGCATTATGTCGCAGCTTGGGTCAACTGAGGCTGGGACATCTGTAATGCGCATACATGGTGTATTCGTACTTTCTTAGTATAACGTTGCACATGTACTATTTCGGTGTTTGTTCTATCCCGTCTTTACACTAGATATGTCTGATAATAAATGAATCAAAAGTACATAAGAATATGATTTTATATCTTTTTCTGAGATACTCAGAAACTATCAACACTTCCTTCCTTTTTTTCTTTCTTTCTTGATCATTTTTATCATTGTGTATCTCTTCTAGAAAAACTTAATAATTTTACAAATTTTTCTTACTTTCGGGACATACCTGTAGCTACACCACACTGATTTCTTTCCAAAAAGCGTCACTCGCTGACAAAGCTGCCAAAAAATTGCGCAATCTCTTTACCTTGTGGGCAAAGATTACGTAAAACATTGCGAGAAGTTGTCAATGATTACGTTTTCCTATTTCGTCTTCTGAGTGTCCAAGAAAAACTACTTCCTTAATCAGACTGTCTTAAAAAGCGACACAAAACTTTTCCCAGAAAGAAAAAAATATAAAATATCAAATAGCATCATCCGAGGTTTTATGAAAGATTGCGTGAATACACCTTATATTTTTAGTCTACTTTTGCAAATGCATGTCTTCAAAGTTTTCTCATGGCTTCATTTGTGTTCTTTGCAGTATTTTCACCTACCCACACTCGCTCGTGCGGGCGCGCACACACGCACATGTACTATCACCTATCATATCCACACACCAACACACACTACATGTACATCTTTACCGCCAGCATATAAACACCCCCTCTGCGTCGGCTAGCGTCTTACACACCGCCCTTATAAACAAACTGCATTTTTAGATTTACTCCAGATAATAATAGGGTTATTTGAAGAGCCTACAACGCAATCCCTGCATATTTTATCGCCGATTTGTTTGACGCTTTTCTCATTAATGACAGAGAGGATCACACGGTTGCAATAACGGTATAATTTGAAACGGTACCAAATGCTGACAAACAGAGTAGTGTCATGATGCTGAATGCTTCTTACACCACTCGACCATGATGTGTTACTGTATGATGCTCGGTCAGAATGCGTTACCTGGCCTTATTTGTATCATTATATTAAAAACTTTTTAAAAATATCTAGTGGCGTATCAAACTGACGATTTTTTACTTCAGAAAAAGTATTGCATCATCGCGTGTCCGAATCCGTATACCAGAGTGCAGTTGCACGAGAAGCCCCGAATATCATAACTAACCTTTCTCTCAGACAATTAGTATGCCACACATTTTCCACTTACCATGCATTTGGCATCCACGCACCTCGAGAAGGAAGAGATGCCGTCACCAGAACACTCTGTGCCGTCAAGGTACTGACCTTTGCCCCTCGTAGCTATGAAACCGGCTCCCACTGCTTGACAACTGAGTTCACACTGTGCATCGCCTACGTACAGGTGAAAAGATGCCATGTAAATTGTGAGACATCTTTAACTAAAGGCAATTTTGTTACGTACCAAGACAAAGACTAAAATCGCTTTTTTTAATTAAAGGCATTTGTAGCTTTAGACCGTGTCGAACGTATTATCTTCAGCTTAATTAAGTAATGAAAATTTGTTTAAAGAAGATCACAACGTCAATGTTGTCTATTCTGCTAGATTCTACATACTGGCTCGCAAGTGGATATTAACAGAAAGCATTGTATCAAAACAAATTAATATCGTGTCAGTCAATGAGTCCATTTGCACCATTATCATGCCAGTACATTGCTTCCATTGTTTAATCTACACACATATTGTAGGATATTTGAGCATCTTAGCGATCAAAATGTATGTTACAATGTTTGGAACAGAATATGATTACGGTCTAGGACCAATGTATGAAATATTGAAAATAGATATATCAATATAAATATAACGTTCTAAACATAAGTCTGGTGTCACAACATCTTAAGCAAATACCGTATGATTAATACCATATTGGTAAAATCAATTAATTTGTGTTGACTGAATTAATTTTAATCAAGCAAACTTTATAGAGAGGTGATCGTTTATTTTATGCTCATGTATGTGTTTTTGGCTTTTGTGTTTCAAAACTTCTATATGCAGGTTGGTTTTAAGGGTTGTTGCGTGCAAAACAATTCAGGAGGTCATTAAGATGGTGCCACAACTGTAATAAGAAAAAAAAAGTAATGGTGTTACGGGTACAATTTATCCATTTTTCTTCTGTTGTAAATTTTGAATGCCAGCACACAAATACCTAATGAGAAATTCTTTCATTTCATTTATTGGAATAAATAATGCAGATAAAGCATTTTAAAAATTGTGTAACAAGCAATCAATCAAAACTTTGATGTAAGTAATGGATAGTTCCACCCATGGTGGTTGATACAAGCTGACAGCGTGTCAGAAATTTTTGAACCTGTGTTTGTCACCCATGCTCATGACCGTGATAGATTAAAAGTCCATCCATGGAAGTCTCCATGTATCAAATATTGAGCGCTCAGGCTGTTTGCTTTTTACATAATACAAATATAAAATAAATATTCTCAAAACGATCTTTAACTTCGGCTTTTTGTTTACATGTACATGCTAACCCGATTAAGTGAAAAAGATACACGTGTTTTTTTTTTTTTTTTTTTAATTGGCGTCACATTCACAACAAGATATCATTTTCAACGGACATAGGAAGTGCGCAATTGGCATAGCTTTCGTTCATCCGCCTAGCATGCGCAGATTAAGATTATTAAATGACATTTAGATTTTGTTTCAGGATATGTCAACCGAGGTATCAGTGTTAAAATCCACAGATATACGCTTACTACACAGACATGATTATAGGCGCTGCAAATGTCAACTTTATTTCTTTTCTTTTTTTCGAAATCCATTAGGCCTAGCTGACAACACTCAATTCGATCAATGGCTCGATTCCAATGCAAATTTTTTAATCAAGATAAAGCGATTCATCTGATAGAATATATCTTTAACCCCCGACTCCGTGTTTACGTGAGATGTAGTAATGGAAAAGGTCGAACAGATGTTTACCAGTACAGCATTCAGACTGCACTGGTTGTATAAAAATCGAGATTACGTAAGGATGCTTATGACGTTCAGGGATTGAAAGAACGTTCTTTTGAAGCAAAAAATTCAAAAACTGGCACAGGCAACTCATCAGTGTTGTTGATCACTAAAACATATTACGTTGATGCAAAATGTAATAAAGGAATTATCTCAAAATCCGTTCCCCGGAAGTTCAGACTTCCTATAATCCGCTTTCTTGCACAAAGTAGGGGGTAAACTAATACTCTTCCAAAATGTCAATTTTAAACTTCTTTGTACATAGCAAACGGTGGGGCAAAGCTTATTTGTGGTAATTGAAATTGGAAGGCATTATTCGAGCACATGTTGTCACCAACCATAGGTTTCCCATGATCTTGTTCGTTAAAAGGAAAATACGTGCTCAAAACGATAATTGATACATTTCACAAATACAGGTGCTTTACGAGTTCCATTCTAAACCTTTTGCACTATTGAAGTGACATTCAATGCAATTTGAACGTTTCTTTTCACGTGTCTGGTGACAACAGACGTAGCTATTCAAAAGGAAACTAGTTCCAACAGTGGTTGGCATTCCAGCCAAAAGGCTGATTTCGTGACACAATAATATACCTTCCTTAAAGAAATGCAAAACCGTTGTATGCTGAATAGATGTAAGGGCATGTGTTTATTAGAAATAAATAGTTTTTCCAGAATTTTCTTTCTAATTACGCTCAGGGAAATCGACATTCTATGGGGTTGAGGACATTTGGCTTTTTTGCGCGATGATTAGGCCCCGCGGGAAAGTCGCAGATGATGTTGTCCATAAACATTATCGAAAGGGCGCTGTAAGTGACAAAGAAGTACCTGAAAAGTCGTATATCTGTTAATATGTAAAACTCGGCTAATTCTTGATTGGGTGTAACAGGTTGCCTGATACTGTGACACTGTATGGGTATGATGTATCAAAGTCATGTCAGAGGGGAAAGGGACATAAGAGATGCCAGCCTCCTCTTTCATAACTTAAAATTTTATTCGTAAAAATATCCAAACAATAAAAGCAGAACCCAAATGTGTAGTGCTCTCCCTAGTTTAACCTGTATTTTTGTGTGTGCGTGCGCGAATGATGCGAGAACGTGCGTGTGTGTGTGTGTGTGTGCCAACACCTTACCTGACAGTCTCTGGTACGGCTCCCACGTGTGTAATGCGCCATTGAAGGGCTGGGAGTTGGTGGCGGCACACTGTTCTGCTTTAAACGAGTACTGGGATGTGGCACACACCTGTGCAGGGAAGAAAGCTTTGTTAATATTGTCTGTGATTTTTGTGGAAAAAAAAAGTTATTTTAAACTACCAAAACTGATGAGAACTGATGTTTTGGTTGTTCAAGAGAAGTTTGATCGTGTAATTCTACCCAACAAACAGCTGTAGTCGCCAATAATAAATCAACGCTAAAAGTGCTCTTGTCGCGTATGTAGCATATGCGGCAGTTGTTGGTATAGGCACTCCAAGCATATTAAAGTATAAAAAAACTTTAACTAAAATAAATAATAAAAAGGCACAAAAACTAAATATCACATCAGTCAGTGTCACCAACCTGTGGATTACACATTTCAGCCACGAAGCTGTCTCCTATACAGTTCTGCCCACCAGGGCCAGGTCTGCAATCAGAAATGACGAAACTCATAAGACAAAAGCAGTGCATTTTTTTTTTTCAAAAAGAATTAAGCACCATGTGTGGCTTTAGTCAAAATCCCATAAACTCAAATATACGAATCCCTAGAAGTCAAGATTTGCTTCCATTTCAACCCAAAATTATTAATTTTGTGGCACTGCTTCCACCGGATCGTAGGAATTTTTCTGCTTTGAAAACGTTAAAAGTTCAACATAGACCACAATTTAATAGGTAAAAGTGATTAGACAAGGGCGATATAATCAAATTGAACAAACATTCTCAGTGTTAAATGAACATTCAGTAATTAGTACTTATGAACTATGCCTAACCGATACACGAATTTAGCCTTCCAACGCTTTGTTAATATAAGATAACTTCCTTAGTTATGAATAATTTCTACATTTTGTAGCGCCCCATAGTTCCCCACTCTAAAAGTGGCCTGTGATACGCTGCGTTACAAGTGGCTTCGAATTTGGTCTCTCATATTTATGTATTATATGTCGATTATAATACGCAGTGTTTGCTTGTCCATGTATAATTTGATTCACAAACGCAGTGATTTCATCATATTTGGACTCACATAATCAGTTTTTGCATTATGTTTGGACAAAAATAACGTACACGGTATCTCCGACAACCCCCCCCCCCCCCCAC
>NW_019775325.1:419027-436590 GCF_001039355.2 Lingula anatina
AACAGACCACGCTGTGGTCAGAGAGTGTTATTAAACCATGATTATGGGAAGCGATCTCAGCCAACAATTTCAAATTTTAGAGGTAGAAGGAAGTTCACCTTTTTCAACACTGATTGTGTTCACAAAAGACTGTAAATATTACAGAGAGAAAGTAAAAATACCAGAGAGAGAGAGAGAGATTGAAGGAGCGCAATATGAAAAACATTGATACTTGGCAGAGAGGATGATTAAAATAATGTATTACTGTTATTCGAGTTATTTATTTTACATTTTAAAAGCTAGATTAGCTAGGTTAGTAACGGACTCGGTCCCAGACCTGACACATTTAAAGGGATCTTGTCCTCGCAGCTTAAACAAGTGCTCTAAAAGTTGGATAATTTTCTTTGTAAATATTTGTACTGAAAACTACTAAACAGCAGCAAATGCCATTATACTTATTGTTCTAATAGTGTGTATTAATAAAAAGTCTTATAAAATCCACTTCATCAAAACTCCGAGATTCAAGACTAGGAACCTGAGTACAATTGTCTTGACGCCACCCCTGACGCACAAGAAGGATACGTTACATATCACTTCTTAGTCATCTAGCTTGCCTCAATAAAATGCATCTAGTTAATTTTGTGGGATGAGGGATCCAAATGAAAAACTGTTGTTAATAGGTAATTAATTCGGTCTCAGGTTTATCTACTGGTAGCTACCTCCAGGGGAGACGGTCATCCCATTTTATCATATGATTGCTAATTAGCTATTATCATGTCGCCGCAACAATCAGTGGTGACCTTATGGTTGAGTTATCCTGCTGTTAATGACACCTAATTACAGCCGATCGACCCACATATACCGGCGTCAAGGGGTTCACTCGTCGAAGCTTTTGCGTTATTCCGTCTTAGCTATTGTGTTATTAAGTCTAAATTTTGAAGGTATTGATGTGGTTACAATTGTTTTCTCACCCCTTTCTATTTAGAAAAAAGGGATTAAAATATTTAAAACGTTATTAAAACGGAATACAACGGCATTATGAACTCTACTGAATTTCAGTGTGTAATATCTAAACTCGTTTTCTAAATGAACGCTTATTAGTTCAGTTTGGCCTCTGCTTTTTCGATCTGTTATAATTTGTCCAACTAAAAGGAACTTTTAAATCAACCTCTGCCACAAAATAAATTAAGGGTCTCTGAAGAGATTTTAATCCCGAACACAGTGAGCAGAAGGTGTCCGGAGCATTTTTCTTAAGACCAGTCTGATCAGTTAATTAGAGATGTGTAAATTCCAGAACCGGTAATGATCGGATCGGTAATGCTGTTTCAACACTAGGCCTCCTACCCGAGCATTGTGGTTCAATAACTATGCATCCCGGACTTGACCAAATCACATGCATGAACTCAGCCAATTTCTTTCCATGTCTATCTTTATCTATTTACAAATTACATGTATGTCTTGGTCCAGTCTACTGTAATACAGATAAATATGCGTGCATATATTCTCGTCCAAGCTAGTTCAAGTGTACTTATTGTGGTGCTAGCAGTACAGGTTGCTAAGGCGACACAGGGGCGTTAATTCCCACTGACGGCTTTGGCTATCAGACACATGTGCATCGGGATTTTTGCAAGAAACCTCTCACACTTTTTTAAAATGTTTTTGAATCGTGAGCGATATAGAAATTATGAAAATGTGCCGCATTCAGAACAGCAGACTAACTCGTCCGCGGTTCAAATATGTCGACCCAATTAAAAGCATGCCGTCTAATCCCGTATTAGACACCGAATAGATTTCCCGCGGGGATTACGTAATAAGCATTCAAGTGGGTCGGTCATATTTGATCCGCGGACTGGTAAGTCCGGTGTTGTGAATGCGGCCATAAATGGTACCTTCCGATTCTGGTCACATGCTGTTCCATCCATCCTTGGAGCGCCACCTGCTGTGCAATAGCCCTCTCTCGTGGGGTCCGTACAAACCAGGCGGCTACATTCGTCCTTTATTTGGAATAAAATAAAATATGCGAGGTATTGTTTGTTTTATTAATGTTAAAATGAAAAACATATTTGACCATGTTATAAAATACACACACTTTCAACATTATCCAAACAAAATCAGTACTGGTAGCAAATACTGTAGTAGCAGTGGGAACTCACCCCATAATTGGCCGTTAGCATCTTCGTGACAGCAAGACCGCATAAAGTAGAGCCCTCCCCGTGCCGTAACTTACACTGGGCGTCCCCATCGTACACCAGTCCAGGCTTGTCTTCTATCAGCTTCAGCTGAGTGCTAGGAGGACTGTCCGTCAGGCAGTTGGCTTGGGAAGTTCTGAAATAGCACAGCAAATTGATGCAGTAAACCGCACTATATAACTGTAAAGAAAGAACAATGTGGTTTAGGACCTTGTGTTCAAGCATGTATGACCACTACAGTGATAACTAAGGCGAATTAGAGCCTCTGGATAACCAGGTTGCTAAACATCGGTAGACAGCACAGTCTAACGTGAGAAGGAGGTGCATATGTGATGTGACGGTCTAGTATTGTTGAATATTTATTTTGGGTCACTTTTAATTCCGTTATAAACATGTGAATAACTAAGTTGGTGGATCGATTCAGGTGGTTAGCACAATCAGTCACAGTCGGTGGAATCGTCACCTCAGACTTGCCCAACAGATGTGACAAGTTGCAGTAGATAACCCTTTTATTCAATATCTGAATTTTGCACAACAAACGCACGCTTCACCAACGAGACCGTTGTAAATTGCAGTAGAATTGCTACAGCTAGGTCACCCAACAGTGCAAGAATGTAACGAAACGCACACAGAAACAAATACCTGAACATAGCACACAGATAAGTTTTTATACAAAGCGTACATATCAATGTAGAAAGCTTTAAATTATATGTGCTTCGTTATTTTTTTACTAATCCACTCAGTTATTCATGTTTACATCTATTTATTGGTTTAGTTAGGTACAGTAATTAGTTTTTCTGAAGCTTACGCCAAAAACGATCTCAATTGCTGGGCACTGCAGGACGACCATAGAAGAGATGAGGGTCCTTTCCCGCCATCTGACGACATCAAATTATTGCTATTTGCGCATGCGTTGCCATCTCCGTCATGATTCATCCCCAAACTGAAACAAACAGCATATTGAATATGATGAAGAATTAGAAGATGAAGTGAAAACAGAAATGAACAATTAAAAACATGTATATAAAGTGTTTATTCATTTATCAAAGTAAACTCCCTTTCCCCACCGCGCGGTATGCTTTCTTGCTTGGCAACATTGAAATAGCGCTACACGAGGGAGAGGGTCTTTCACAATTTCGCTTCTGTTTGAGAACAATAAAAAAATCTGGTCGACTGCCCGTGTCAGTGCAGGGGGATCCGTTCAGGTGACTATCCTACATAATAGCCACACACAAACTGGAGCGGCACAGAAGATTATACTGCTAGTGAGAATAGGGTTTTATCGGGCATGTGGCCGTTATACGTATAGTATGGAGACCTACTTGTGTCCAGCCTCATGGGCAATGGTCAGTCCCATGTCCAGTCCAGTGTCCTCCACGTACGCGCATTTCGACCTCTGATTACACATGCCGCCTACATACGCCAACCCAGTGGTTGCTTCTTCGCCATTTTGGTGAATATTCTCCCTGTAAAAATGAAGTCTCAAATGCTATTTATTTTGTATACAAGGAATGATAAAATTGTTTGTACTTTGTAAAAAGGCTTAAGCTTCATACGATAATACGTTATTAAAGCTTGAAATTCTAGTTAAGCTGGCTTTCGCAGTACGTAAATTATAAAAATAGTAAGGCCTATTTTCCAGACAGAGTTTAAATTTAGGCACACTCCTCCTCAATCTCGTTACTGAATTCGTGATTGTTATCTTGATATTAATACAAATTATGAGCTGCAAACCTGGTTATAAGAATAGCACCATCTGCATGCTGAGGGTTGTTGTCGTCGTAAGGGTTTATGCCAGCTTGCCAATTACAGAATTTTGAGAGCGTGAAATCAGCATCGGGTGTAATGTCAAGGCCATTCTGGTGGAAAAAAATTAAAAAAATTACGGATTACTGTTGAATATTTGTATGAGAGAGAGAGAGAGAGAGAGAGAGAATGAATTCACTCAGTACTTACCTGCTGTTGTTCCAGTATTACCAGTTTCACCACGCTAAATATGATGTCTTGCCCAAGGCTGTGGTGCAGGTATCGTTGAGCTGCCTGCAGAAGAGATGACACTGTACAAATAATCGGACTGCATGAATGGCAAGTACAAGCAAACCACACAAAATAAGAACAACCACTGTAAGTACCAACACCTATCTGCGTGGTGCAATACTTAAGATAAAGATGTTTTTCATAACTCTTTCATTTATACGCCTCTATATTTTTGTAAATCAACAAATTTATATAAATAGAGTTATATTCTATCGATATATTTGGTCGATCAATCGTATATTCATTTGTTTATGCTTTTATCTATTCAATTGCTCCTGTATTTGTATTATCACTTTTTCCATGATAAATACTTGTGGTTTGGGGTTAGAAGAAGATTCAAAGTGTTTTTTTTTTTTTTTTTTTGCACAATCATTCACCCACCTCAGAGAGAGAGAGAGAGAGACAGAGAGAGAGAAGAATAACTGTTTAATATAAAGAAAAAATTCAAAGATGCATTTATTAGAAAAAAATCCTAGTGCTTTTCGTTTCACATTTATCACAACCTACTTCAAGCTTCTTAGAAAAAAGTCTTCATCGGAAGTATTTTTGAAAGACAAAACGACGAAATCTAATCTTTCAGTGAAATAATCTTGCTTAGAGGCAGAAGTGGCTTGGATTTCGCTCGCAATAAGCTTCGTTACCACAAGCTCTGACGTTCGATCGTGATGGTTGATTCCTGGTGAATAACTGGTATTGTTTAGGGCGCAAGGTATAGATCTTACAGTAATCGATGTATGTAGGCAGCTGTACCATGGAGGTAGCTGTTTGAAGCTATCAATTTTCAAAGCAATTTTGTGAAACCGTCTTGGGAGTTCAACCCCCCCCCCCCCTTGTGTACAATAGCGCATGCCCTTCAAGTATGCAAATGTCTAGTACTAGCACAGCACTAATTCCATGTTTATATTTAAATATGATACAGTATGCTTGATAGTCTGCTGTGTGTAGTAGTATATGTCGTAATATGTATACGGTCATTTCGAAAAGTTCGACAAAGAACAAATTCAAATTAAGACTACCACTTCCTCCAATCATTTTAAGAAGAAAATGCTTAATCAGCTGTTCAATTAGATGACGTGTGAGGCAAGATTACAGAGCTCAAACAACATACCACATTTAAAGATGTTAAAACGTAACGCTGTGTGTCTTGTTCATGGTACCACCACATTTTGGTATCCACGACAACCATCAGCTCGATTGTCTTTTCCCCTGCTGCCCTCTTGTGGCGAGTTGTCAGAGACTTCAATACACTGTCACTTCCTGAAAGCGAAGATAAAAACGTTTTGAAACAAATGGTAAGAAAGCCAGATTTCCTATGGTTTGAGAATTTGAATATGCACAAGTCACAAATTCCATAATGTAGACAGTAATATTTGTTTCCTTTTAAAAAGGGCTGAAAAACTAGAGCGTGTAAATTGGAACTTTGATTCTATAGGTTATATGTTTTTGCCCTAAAAACTACTAGCTCAATTGGCAAAATAAAATTAAAACTCTCGAGTGTTTCTACACACATCAAAAAGGGATTTCATTGTCTTTCCTCAAGCCTCTCGCCGATCCATTAGTTGGTTTAATTTCAAACAAATAACACATCTACACTCAAAGATATGTTCACAGGAAAAAACTAATCTAGGGGGCCTGTTTTTCTACTTGATAAAAGCTATTTGATAAAAACTGATGAGACACACCCATTTATGCATTTCGTAACGAACATAATTTTAACCTTAATCCTCTTTAAGGTAGGTGTGTCTTACTGAATTTTAAGTATCGGTCACTCTGGAAGACCACTTTATTTCGTCTATTTAATCTTACAGTACTAGGACTCATCAGAAAAGAGCACAATATAACAGAATGTAATTAAAAATTTGATGAGAGACAATACAAAGTTGTATAACTTTGCAACATCATCAAAGTTACATTTATGTTGATTCAGAAGCACATATTAAAATTTTATCTAAATAATTTTATTGTTTAACATTGTTGAACAACTTGATAAGTTTTAATATAGTTGGGTTTTATAGGAATTTTTATATAGTCCAGCTTTGGTGTAATATAGAAATGACACACGATAAAAACGGAATTTGTATTCTTCATTCAAGATACGAATTTCATCATTTCTGTTGTGTTTTGTATTGGATTACCTTCCTTGCCCTACGTCCAATCGGTGGAAATTAAGTTGACATTCTGCAATGCATACTATATCATTTGTAGTATTGGCTTGGTTAGATGATACGATAATGTAACCACTGAAATATAGTCCATTTCTATCCCTCACCCCCTTCCCTGGTTCTCTAGATTGACTTACTTCTTCCAGGTGTTACATATAGAGCAGATAGAAAAACTAAACGCTAACATCTCTGAATGTGTCTTTAACCGGTTTCCGTTCCTGCATAGGTCATTATTATTTTTCTTGTTTGCGTGGTTTGTCTTATTTGTCTTGTCATTGACCTTTAAGTATACGAGTCAGACTTGTTTCCCTTTTTGGGACCATTAGCATCAGAAAAGTTCCGTGGTGGTGTGTTTCGTACAACATCTGTAGGTATTGCGTTAAGCTTTATTTGAGATTCAGGTAGAATGGCACGACTTACGACAATTGAAACCGAAGAAAAAGGTTAGTGTACGGTTACATCCGTTACTGACAGATCCTTGCCAATTAAAACAGGTACTTTGGGTAAAATGAGAGAGCGCTGAGGGAGTTATTCAGCAAATAATTGGAATAATTACGACTCATAAATCAGGCACCGAGTCATTGATACTTGGAGTGTCACAAATCCAAATGTGAAACGATTACATTCGGCGACCGATGAAAGAAGAAAAATGCATATTTTTTCCTGGTGTTGGGACCAATTTGTAATATAGATAAAGACGAATCATGGCAATTTTCCCATGGCGTATATATTTACTGCTTAGTCTTCATATATCGCATGCTAAAAGACAAAAGGGGCGAATTCTCATGTCATGCTTAAAACATTTAAACTTATAAGTATTTGATGCGAGCTACTTCAGATCCAAGGGCAAATACGGCAGCCGGATTATGCTTTAACGGCGATGTATTGAATTTAATTACTGTCTAGACAACAAAGAATGAAAATATATATGTGTACATTAAAACTCTGGATCTGTAATGGATATGGTGTTTTTGATGAACGAACAGGGTAAAAATAACAATAGGCCATGAAAGAAGTATTGGAAACACAATAAAAATTCATTTCACGGAGTAAATGGAGCGAATAATTCGCCTTCTACGTAAAATATTCTGCAAAATGCTAGGAACCCTTCCTTTATACAGAGTCCATGGAAGCATCACAAATTCAACAAGAGTAAAAATCATGAATCCATCATCATCATCATCAAATCAAACAACTTAATAAATTTAACTTTTCTACAATCTAGTACTTCTTTTCTAATTTGCTCGGTGATAAAACCAATAGACTGGAGAAGGCGCGAATGTAAGTTTGCTCGTCAGCAAGGTATTGGAACGTGCTTTGCCACAGTCACAGTGTCTAATTGAGCTCATTGCTTTCTATTTAGTTCTTACCTCATTTACGAGAACGTAGCCTTTTAAATTGTCTCCGAACGCCACGCGAGGCCTAACAAGTGCCATCTCACTGATTCCAATTAAGAATCCGGCCTGTAATTGCATTGTTTCTACGTCTTTGCCTTATGTAAGACCAACACAGACTTGTAACAGCATGATTATTGTTCAAAAAGATGACCGTTATATGCGTCACGAGGCCCTGATTTCCAGCAATATTAACGTTCACCACAATGAATGGCTAAATTATCATCTTTGTAAACATACCTAAGTATTGCAACGTCAGGAAATGGGACGATCTAGGTCACTCTTAATTACACTCATTCGCAGCGTTTGCGTCAATTACAATTATTTTAAAAGTCAAAAGACTAGAATCGCTGAACCCTTTTTAAGACAATTTTGTTGAAATGCCATTCGTTGCAATTAGTCGTTGACCCCATGTAAATGTATGTCCTAATGAACCTTTCCACATACAGCCATCGAGGATAATTTTCATTTCAAAGAAAATACCATGCTAGCTATGGAAGCATAGCATGACGTCAAATCATTAAAACAAGTGCTTTTTTAGTTTCGTGTCAACGGAGCAAAAGTTAAAATTTAATTTCCCCAAAAACATGCAAATGAAAAATATATCATTTATCCTGTTTGTGTGGGCAAGATACTCCTAAGTAAGATACGTCAGCAGCAGATATCAATGTAATTGAAGTCATCGTACAGGTATCATGGAAAGTTTCGTCAACAAGGAGTAAAATTGATAAACAAATTGTTATTATTTAATTAAAGGTATCATTTAAATGGCACTCACGAACGTGTGCTGAGTGAGTTAATTATCAACACTCACGTTTAACTCTACAGGTCTTGGTTTTAGGAACACGTTTGTACACTACGTGGGGATGTTCGTGCTCAGCTAGCTGTTTTTCCGTAAGATGTTGCCTGTGTTTTTCCTTCAGTGGGGTGATAAGCAGGTCATGGTGCTCGGTGCTGACCATTCCGTGCTTGAAAATAATAAATAAAATACAACATTGTAGCCAAAATTCATGAACAACAGTACGTGAAAAAAGGAACTGCGACATTGAAAAAATCTTGTATTTCATGTCAAAGTCTGGTGACATTCCGTACTTAAACCCCCTTTACGCTGGACGGCGTCCTTTCTGCGTCCTTTGTGCGACCATGAAACTGGCATCGCTGTGGCCGTAGAATGGAAGCACAAACATCGCTTTGGTTGCACAATGAATGCTCAATGATAAGCCAGTTGTACGTTAAGTATTTTTTTACCACCAGACGGGGCCGTACAGTGTAAAGGGGGCTTTTGCACTGTTGTAAATGGTTACTCCCTTGTTTTATCTTTTACTTTATTTATTTTTTATCTTGTTCTTAAAAGACAGAGCGAAGACTACGGATAGAGGACTACTTACTAGTCCTCTGCATGTGCTGACGGCAGCAATGGAACCATTATGGAACGCCGATTCCCCCAAGTAGTAGCAGTTCTGGTTGGCCGACGCTCTGCAAGGCACCACGTGTGTGGTCCCGTTGTGGCCCATTCTATGCACGAGGCATTCTAAAGCATTAGAAAAAAAATTAAAGCAAGTGATTAATATTGACAGTGAACAAGCATAATGCTACACGAAACGTGCGTGTAATTAATTTTTCACAGATAAAGGCTGACATTTATTTCATTATTTCACTGCGGAATAGTGCTGATCGTGAAAAAATGAGTCTGGATATACACGAACTGGCCAACACATGCCAACACACTGTTCAAACAGAAATTTTGTATCAACTCGAATTCCCATGCTCTACCGTCTTATCAACAAGTTTAAATATCTTTAAGTCCTCCCTAAGCAAAACAAATGTTAGTTTCGGCTTTTACGGTGTTAACAACACTAAGCTAATCATAACATGCAAAAACAATTCAGTCAACCTGTGATGTTTTCTTGGATTTAATGTAACTGACGTAGCAGAAAGACAACCTCATATATCTCCTAGCAGTTATTGTAAGTTTTTAATTTCCAAATAATATTCTTAAAGTAACCTGTTCCTGAAATTTAGTTTATGACAATTGTTGTTGAAATGATCGTCAATGACAATGAATTGTATCTGAAACAATACATCAAGCCGTCGCCCTGTAATTCTAAAAGGTCACATTACTCGATTTCATTGCATTCCATATAGTTTCGACAAAGGTCGTATGAATTCATCAAATTTGCGGTGAAAAAATTACTTTGTAAATCGTATCGATAACAATGTTTTGATGTCCGTGATACTCTCTACCATATGTGGAGGCTTACTGTACGCATTTAAGCAAACACTCCTATCTTCCAGGTTAAAAATTGCTACTCAAAGAAAATATACCACTCGTGAAACTGGTTAGTTTGACGCAAATTACTAAGCTGAATCCGTTAACTTCTTCATGAGAAAGAATAAAAAAGGTAAAGAGTGGATTGATAGAGAAAGATCTATTTACTGGCATTTTAGTTATCTTTAATTCAAGTCCTTTCTAATTAGTAATAAAAGATACTGTGCACTGTGGATCTTAGTTTACCTGAAGGAATCAGTCTTTCGTTTTTCACAAGAGAGAGAGGGTATTCTTCGCCGAATGCTGTCAAATGGTATTTTTTGAAATCGTCTACGCCACTGTCGCGGCGGTGTCGGAGACTTTGGACGGGCGTTGGTACCCGCGTGGGTGTGATAATGTCATAATCCGGAACTGAAATCGAAAAATGACTTTTTTATTTCAATCTGTTTAAACAATCAAACCGACCAATTTGCAAATGACCATATGTTCACGCTTCTTTCTTTTTATTAAGTTATCTTCAAACATTGGGGAAATGTTGAATGGACGTTGATCCAATCCTGACAATAAGTAAAATGAAAAACCATTTTTAAGACAACAGGCACATATTTGGACAGCTTCTTCCTAGAATGGCTGTCTTTTAACATCTTTCACTAATCCTTATTTTTCAATCCAACTTTAATTTGAAGCAACTTTATACAATAAAACCTGGAGATCTTGTTAAAAAAATGTCTGACCAAGATGGTCAGTAACATTCTTGTTCCCTTGTGAATTCCAACAATTATCCATCTCTGTTACTTCTAAACTAATTCGAGATCAAATGTCTGTTTCAACCACCAAGACCAATTTGCCATTATAGAATAAAAGTTATCCTACGACACTTGAGCTTTCTTATTTTCACATCTTCGGATACCGTAGTTTAATCAAGGAAACTTACCTTCATGCCTTTTATTAGTACCAAAGTAATGAATGAGGTCGTTTTCGCTCAGACCATGATGAAACTGAAAATGCACATTTTCAATATTAAAGTTCACTCATCGCTTTACAAGTAAATATGAGACGTTTTTTTTTTTCTTTTTTAGAAATTTAAGAATAAAAAATGTTTGCCATTTTATTTAAACCAGAGGTATCTTGATCATTGACGGTTGCATGCGCAGCATTTCAATCATTACCATTCAGAACTACATGAGGTTAGTAGGTGGGAACTACAGATAGGCTTACCTTTTAGAATTTATTATTCATAATCCAGGGTTAATTCGGGGTTAATTCGGGGACTAAAAATCCTAATAAACTGTCTAGGATTGCAATATTTATTGAACCTATGAAACTTTTGATCTTATGATCAGTAAGCACAGAACTTGTATATTCGGTGTAGCTATGAATCAGTATACTGGGTGACTTCATCATCAATCAAAGTTGTATGTACAAACACAGACAAAATCCTCGTCCTAATTGTAAAAAGATATAACTGTTGATATAACAGATAAAAATAAAGTGCAATCGTTTATCGAAATTTGAAAAAAATGACACAAATACAGAAATAATGGATACCCTTCCATACGTCTTTAACGCCTACTATTGCTAAAAAGCAAAATATTAAAACATTTTTCTTTCTTTGGTCGTATGTGATACCGTTATCACAGTGCTTAATTTTAATATCTAATTGTGCACTGCTTTTTTTATCTTTATCTGGTATTGTTTTCGGTTCACAGACAGTAAGACGGAACAGCAAGTATTATAAAATCCTATGTTATTGAGTCAAATTTCCAAGTTTGATACCTAACTCCAGTTTCTGTTCGTTAAAGTCTTTATTTATATCTCAAAGTACGTCACCGGGTTAGGTAAGACTTCTCAATTTTGACAGTAAGATATAAATGTTAGTAACATATACGACGTGGTCGCGATTCCTCGATTTATAAACTGGGGTCTCAACGGAAAGTTGTTTTGGAAGTTTCCTGAAAAACATGAGATAACCCCTGGTTCGTCATTATGACTAAATACATCTGGGTTTCCTTTAATTAGAAATTTAATCCGACACTTTAGTTCATGATGATTAACAGGTGATAAAAGTACCCGATCGTCTATACAAAGTGACATCTTACCGAATATTCCGCGAAAAAAAAAGGAAAGAAAACGGGCTTGTTTGATCAATTTTGAATGACTTGCTTAGGAGAGATGGATACAAATAAAGAAATCAATTACAGTCAGTAACAATAAGGATGAAATCGTTTTAGGACAATGGCAGCGTACTAAATTATTTAAAAGATTATGCATTAAAAATCTCGTTTAGCCTAAGACATTTAGGACCTTGTTGCGGCTTTTAGTAGGTCTCTTATGTAAAAAATTCGTCACGTTAACGTTTTCTACAATAAATTTAACCCTAAAAATCAAACGTCTAAAAAGAATTTTAATACTTTTTAAAGCCCAAAAGATCGTTTACTTTCCCCACATAATCCACTTGACACTGTACACGAGCTTAACCTAATAAACAAGACTAAGACATCATTCCACTATTTTCAATATGAGTAATTCGATTTTTTTTTCAATTAAATGTCAAGTCTATTAGACATAAATCGTGTTTCAGTCTACATAAATAATCCGTGATTGTTGAGGTATGTAGATAGTTTTAGAGGGAAAGGTTTGATCGGGAGCTACCTGACTATATTCATAATAAAGTGCAATATTGGGAAGAAGCACTAAAACTTGTCAATATTTTATTTTTAGGAATCGTGACATTAATGAGCGACTTACCTGCAAAGACTCCGCACTGACAACGGCTGTCAGAAGAAGGAAAACTAGCCGCATAACCAATACGTTTCAGGGCCTGGCAGACGAAATGGAAAGTGTGATATCCGGGGGAGATGACTGGATCCTATGTGACCAGTTCGGGAGGAAAGGACTCTTTCAAAACTTTTCAAAACTTTCTTCGCCTCACCACAAACGCGCAAACGAGATATATATACGATTAATTACGAAATAGTTAACTCGACAAGTTGCTGGACGCCGGCGTGTCTACACGGCTAAGGAACCCGATGAAGTGAGAGAGAATTAAACGCCTCATATTTACTTAAGATTAACATAAATTACTTTATCAGTGAAATTAAGTTTAAGTATCAATTTGATCAAACAGCGCGTGCAACAAGTTGTAATTGAAATCGAACGGGGGCATATAAATTAAAGAGTAAATTTGCTATTGTTAAACCCTAAAGGCCATGGCAATGTAAGGATATGTTTAACTTGGAGTTTAAAACGAATTAAATGAAAATGTGCCAGGATTGCTGTAAATCTGATGCAATACAATGTTTGTTCACTACCCAGTAATTTGAAAATACAAATAATTGGCATTCTTTGCTTAGTCTAGCCTTCACTGTCTTATAACTTGAATACGATTTTAAAGAAAAAATCATCAAAGATGCTCAGACAAAAAAATACAGTGTTAAAGTTAACCCCAGGAATTTGAAAAATCGATCCCCTCGGCCTAGTTCATTCTCATAAGAGGTCTTGTAATGCAGTTGTTATAGACAAAACATAAACATCGGGATTTTGATACATCGGAAACTATCCTTTCCACTATAGCGGCGCAATTATTCGTGCGTGGCCCGCCCTTAAGTTGCCGTGTTAGAGAGACACTCGACCCTCTAATCAAAGACCTACGTACAGCATGACGTCTCGTAAACAGCTGCGGTCAACACAAGAAGACTTGCCTTAGCAACCCAACGCGAGCAGGTGCGAATTGATCTCATCTGTAAACCATTGCAATTATTTTGGGAAGCGTGACTGTTAATTTGCGTCGCATGGACTTAATACGTGACTTCTCATTTGCCGCTTGAATGTCTTTTGTAACTATACAATTGCACTTGAATATATAAGTGTGTTGCATTTTTACTTTTTGGTCAATTCTTGCAAGGCAAATTGATTCAGCGACAGGACACGAAAATGTCTTTTAAGTACATTTCAACCCCCCCCCCCAAAAAAAAAACGTATAGAAGGGGTTGTAGTGTTATGATCCAGCTTACATTATGTCAGCTCAATATGATGACTTCAAGTATGAAGTCAGTCCTAAGGTTTTGACCATATTGCTGGAAATGGTACATAACCATGCTACAGATCTATAACCGTTTTCAAAACAGGCATGTCGCTTTACAGGAACTAGACTTGTATGTTTTCAAGTACATAACACGATCCATATTTCAAAATGTAAAACTAAGGCATTTATATATTGAAAAATAATGAATGATTGTTAACTTCACTCATTAAAATTGGTATTCTGTTTGACTTTGAAAATCATTTCCCTTTGACAATTGTCATTTCTCTTTGCTTCTTGCATGCTTATTGAAAATAACATTAAATTTCTTCTAAGTTTTCCTGTAGGCATATATATATTCGTGCTACTGCTTCGGTTTCCCTGCATGTATTTGATTGTTAGTACATTGTGTACTTCTCACTTTCGTGTGAAACATGTTAACATAATGGTTTGGATGCTAAGCCATCGGATAAACATAACACGATAACTGCTCTTTTGCAAATCAACATCTGAGTTCTAATTTACGTGTAAAGTAATCTGTTCATGATGAAATTCCATTACAAAATTAAGAAATAAACTGCACGCAATAAGAAATATGACATTATATAGAAATAGGTTTATACTGGAAGATTGGCTGGTCTAATTCAAGGTAAAACGGGGCGTTTTTGATACTATCACAGAAGCAGGTGATCAAAAGAAGACACGAACGCTAAAGAATCAGTCCGCACATTATAATGGTCTGTACATGTATCCTGTGTTATCATCTAACGCCTCTGGCACGACGGTCGCGTTCTTACTCATCCCTCTAAGCGCGTGAAGTGACAAGAGCCGGTGATAACCATGGGTCTGTTTCAAATAAATCTTCCCGCGTGTCAACCAATTCTATCACGTATCAAATTAATCGTACCGTTTTTTCTTTGACGCCGATGGAAAGTTTAGTTTTGGAGCTTCTATTCTTAACAACAGGTTTTGCATTGCTGAGCGTTTATCTGATCTGGAAAATGTAAGAACTTGTCACTGTCAATTGTGTGGGACTTTCCTTATCCATTAACGTATTGTAAATGGCTCCTAACGGCTTATCTTTCATACAAAGAAATATGTGTCAAGCTGCTGTATTTGAAAAACAATATGACAAAAGTATACAAAATATAAACATTTATAAAATATGTAAGAAGAATTTTGTATAGAAACAGGCAAATTTATGTCTAAGAGACTGAATCTATATTGTATGATAGGAATCTCATGCAAAAAAAAAAAAACCATGCTATTTGTCAATATGGCATTATTCTTAATCATTTCAATATTTCCTACACCCAGTACCTTTACACTTTTTCTCATGATTAATGTTCAATTAGTCAATAACATCCGTTATCGGAAAATTAAAAAAAGTACGAGTAAAAACTGCGCCCCGTAAACCAACAGAAAATATAATGGTAACGGTGCAGAATTCGTGGGACGGAAGTCACGTGGTCGTTCCCCCTTGGGTCTAAATTTATAACGTCTTCAGATAGGGCCCTTAACAGCCAATGTCTGCGATGACGTAGGCGACAACATGGGTAGGTATTTCCAAACAAAATATTCGGAAGCGACCTGGGTCCGGTCAAAGAAGAATGAACGCTTGTTGTTTCAGACTTTAGAAATATTGTATAAGCGCGGAAGCCGCTGCCATTTGTGGATAACAGGTTTTCTCACTATTGTCAAAAACAAACTGTGCTCGCTCTGGGAGCAAATATTTAGAAAAAGATTCAACCCAGCTTGAATCTCGGACGATGGGAAATAAAGACATCTAATTGCATCCCATATTTTCCGTTCATATCAGCATAAACCCACGAGTAATGGTCGTTCTCTAGGTCATCTGCGCTGTAGAAAAACCAGAAACGACTTCTTACGAACCAATAACCGGTTAACTTTTCTCGCCGAAAACAGGAAAAACGCTTGCAGTCAACAAGAAGACGCTACTAAATGAATAAGCACCGGGAAATGAGAAAGGCTTTTGTGGTCGCTGGGGTTTCTGAGCACAAGTGCCTCCAACAGGCCTGGCCAAATGATAAGATATATCATTTGACTTCTAGTACCAAGTACCATCAAAAGAAAGCCAGACCCGTTTCTGGAATATTGGATTTTGAATCGGCCTTTGAGGGATAATTTCTCGATTTTTTTTTTCTCAGTCTAAAATTGCAGAGATAAGTTCAGTAAAAGGAGCGTCCTCCTATAGTTTCTATCTTACATCTTATAACGTCTGTTACGAGCCATGGGCTTTAAACATTGACAAAGTCTGGTCATGCACGTAAATGGCGGGACTATACAATCAGCTCGAAGCGTGCGATACAATAGAGATGTTTAAATGGAGAGAAAATAAAAATGTAGACGTATTTTTGAAGTATTAGTTAAAACAATAAAATTGTGACACAACACCACTAGGGGGAAATGTAGATTTCTCATCAAGTGCAAAAAATGAGCCCGTTCCGTAGCTTTTCACAGGTTATAGAGTTTTGATTTTAAAGCTCGTTCAGAAATGGTCTTTCTTGAACCCGAAATTATCTTCCAATTGTCAATTGACAAGCATCTACATACATGAAAGCTATAACCTAGTACTGCAAAGAATAAAACCACTGCTTGTGTCAAAGTTTTGCGTCCATAATTTTAGCAACATGCTTTGCTTTTGTCTATAGCTGTCGCTTCACAAAGACAAACCTCTTTTTATTCTGATACATTGATATATACTGATACACTGACAAAAAAAAACTATACTTATATTTTTAGAAGTAAAAAGTTAATGAGGTTATTCTGTGTCCCCAAGCCTCCTTTGTGCGATGCACTGCAGTTTCGACTTAGCGAGATTTGAATAACAATGATCTGAACGTTAAGACCAATTTTGAGGCAACAGCCTATGGTCCTACTCTTAAGGCGTAAATAACTAATTTCAGGTTAAAAATGAAACTCCATTTACTAAGTTTTTATACATTTCTGTGTTTTTGGTAAAAACGGCGTATTATCTTAATCCTAACGGATAAAACTCCTCACATCTTATTCGAATGCCATATATCCCAGTTAGAAGAGTAGACTCTTTGAACAAAATGCGCTAGTTAGACTGAGTAAAACAAGAATTTAAGGAAAATTCTGAATCACCGTTTTGTTTCATCTCCCATGGTTTAATAACAGCATTTTAAAAAATGAAGTTGAGAAGTGCCCTGGAAAGTGAGGTATCAGAAACAGGAAATGTATTTTTTTCTCAAAAGGAGAAATATGCTGCTGAATCAGTCTGTAAGTTGTGTAGTCGCTGAAGGGAAGTTAATAACTGTATGAATATTGGAGCCTCGATTAACGTGTTTTAATAACGACTTGCATAACGAAATAAATAATTTTCTGTGTATATTAAAAATCACTGTCTCTAGACGCAAGACGCAAAAATAAATTCATTTAAGTCATATCCCAAATAATACCAGACAATACCATTTAAAATTGTGCGCCTCATACTCGTAGACTAACATGTCTGTACAAAAAAAAAAAAT
>NW_019775325.1:444456-471020 GCF_001039355.2 Lingula anatina
AAATGAAATTGTTGACAGCTTTACCGATATCGTACTGACGATCGCAAAGGTGGGTCCTCCATCACTCATTGAAACTAGCTTGTTTGCATGCATTTGGATGTCAGAAAATCTATTTTTTTTGTATTAATCTCACCTCCTGTTAGTAACTTCAAGGGGTTACCGCTAGCACTGTCAAATCAGGGCATTTAACTGTTAATGATGCACAAACTAATAATTGCAGATAAGCCGAAATTAGTATGGCATGATAGCAGGCTAGAGCTTGATGTCAATATTCTTGACTCTTGCGTTGACTGCGTGACAGGGCTAGAGGCTAATCTCACCGTCGTAGAACCAAGTAATCACAAGTTGTCAAGTTAAAAATTTGATTAACACGCGCCTCGATGCTAGGCAGATGGCCCAAGTTGGATAGATTTATAAAATCTAACGACTGCATAGAGCTGTTGTCGAAGATTGAACGATATTATGACGGTTGTTGTCACAGGTAGCAAGCAGCGGAATGTTTCCTTTTTTTTTCGTATCTCAAAATGTTAACAAAAAAATCGAAAGAGCACGTATAAAAACAAGCAATTCAAAGGTAAACGCGTATTTCGAGCAAATCCAATGTGTTGGAAAAGATTCTCTTTAGCGCTGATCACAATCAAGAGCGACTATCAAAACAGCTTAAGCGGAACAATGGGCCGATCGCTATTTATGACAAAGGGAGTATGACGCATCCCTGTTCTAATGTTACTCGAGTCGTGCTGATGCTGCTAATGTCGGCCCACCGAGTTTACCCATGGCGGGGCATACACCAGGGCAACGGTGCCGATAACTGCAGCATCAAAATCCTCAGAAAAACATTTTGTTCAAAATGTAAAAATGTTAAACGTTAGACAGATACGAGTAATTAACCAACAATTAGACATAAAAAAACCCAAAATGGGTGATTTTTAGCCCCATTTGGGTACATCAATCCCTTAAACAAGCAGCTTTGGCCAGGCTTCTTTGGCGCCAATTTTGCACACATGAGAAAGATGTGCAGCAAGTTCGATTGAAATTAACTGTGAAATAAACTCCAATCTAAAGGCACCAGAGTAATTTATTTCTTCATTTGTAATGTGTTGTTGCAAAAGTAACATGTATACCAAGGCAGTGTTTGCCAAGCTGAACAGGTGTCAGATATAAAATATTTAGAGCTATTTACCATGCTTTGTTCAAAGTGCCAGACATAGCAAATGAACGTTAATTGAACTGGTAGAATGAAGTCAAACAAATATGCGATTCCAAGTCAAGTTAAACTGGCGGCGACTTATTCTACACGAGGTACAGTCCTTTTAAAATATACGGTCTGCGTCTCCGCACATGGGCATAACTTAAATTCGAGACCTATTAACCCCAGCGGAATGTTGGTTTAGCACCAGTTCCAGCATTCCCTTGCTTAGACCCAGATGTGTCAGAACCAAAATATCCAGGGGCACCAAGAGGTTGCCAGAAATTTGATTTCTTCGTCATCCTGTTTTCACCGAGTTGGTTTTCTTGAAATCCCTCGTGCTGCCTGAAGGTAGACATGGCTCCTAACATGGCCGCCGTCGCTGGGTCATGGAAATAATTAGTCACCACGTTGCAGAGTAATAACGAAGACGCTGGTTCGAACTGACAGAATCTGAGAAGGCCCTGCCAGAGCGTAGGTGGCGGATTTTGGTTAATGGTGATTTTTTCCTCTTCAAGAATTTCATCATCGCTGTCTGTCGGGCCACCCAAGGGCTGACGCTTCGAAAACAGTCGGTTAAATCTTTGGCGTAGAGGCAACCGACCAGGGGCTGAATTGGGTGTCTGTATTTCTAGAAGCTGACTCAAAGCTTTTGGCCCGTTTTTGTTTTCTGTGACGCCATCCGTGTATCCTATCCAATGTCCAGTTACAGTGGCACACATGACGACGAAGGTGTACACGAAAACGCAGCCAACGCGCTGTGTGTCCTAAAAAATATAACATGTTTAAATGTTTTTCAGGATGTGAGAACTTAAACATCATTCAAAAGAGATTAATTGAAATCTCACGTACTATTTGTCTCATTACTACATGGATACGTAGTTCTTTTTCAGCCATGTGACAGTAATTGGCTTGATAGCATATGAGTGGACGGGATCCAATACACTCGAGGCGTTACGTTTTAACTCAGAGAATCTCAAACTATTATTGGAACTTGAAGAGGAGTTTACGACCAAGAGAAGGAGAATGATAAAAACCTAACAATGAGGATATGAACGCAGTTACTACTGGTAGTAAGACAGTTCTTGAATAACATTTTCTCCTCCAGTAGCGTCCCAGAGGAAATCTATAGAAAGTTGGCATATTAAGTTTAGCGTCCATTTTTTCTTTCTGAATATCCATTTGCTAAATATCGATCATTTTCTAATCATTTCCTGAGTTTTTTGTATAAATTAATGCACAAACTGTACATGAATACAGCAGCTGTAATGGCGTAATGTAACGGCAAGAATATCTGGCTTGACTGAGATGTTAGCTTCTTCGCGACCACTGATCAAGACAAACGAATCTACTAATATCACTTGATCCAAATCATTTCAAACCTTAAGTTTATAAGCCTCAAATACCACGTTAAAAGAGTTGCCCAACCTTCCAAGACAAATTTTTAAAAAATACCTATGTGTTAAATTTGGCTTCTACTACACTGTACCCAGTACGTGCTTGAAAGTTGTCGAAATTTTTATATCTTAAATTACAAAATCATAAAAAAGGGAACAACAATAATAATCCGTCTCTCACTTTTTGTGCTTGAAAATCGTCATAACTAAACGGAACACACCAAGAGAATAAGAAAAGAGAGAACCATTAAAGAAACATTATGAAGCACAAAACTGATAATACATCACAATTTGCAGTAAGTATCGAATAACGTGGTGCCAATTCAATTACCAGGATCTGATGTAAATTAGCCTCTTTGTTAGTAATGTAAAAATATCTCCTCTATTCCTGCGCATCCCATAAATAGTTAGTCACGTAAAAAGATGCATCTTCTCTATTATGCACATCGTAGAATAGCTTTAATTGTTTTACTGACACATTTTATTCAAACTCTTCACCAATCTGCTCAGTATCTTTGTCACTGTTCATCGACTACCATTCTTTCTCCTTTTTTTATTAAAGAAGAACCCTATCTATTACTGAATAGATTTTATTCACCATGACTCAGGGGCGGATCCAGGATAGCGGTGAGGCAGGGGCCTTTCAATGAACGAAAGGTACAAATTTGCGTATTACTTAGAACATAAAACTTTTTTTGTGAATTTTGTTTATTTTGAAGCATATGAAACAAACTCATGAACGAGACAGGAGTCGGGTTAGAAGTCTGTTGGTTCAGGGAGGTTTTCAAGTACATATGCCGAGTGTGCAAAAAGAGTTATTGGTTCGGGAGTCGTCCGTAGAATATATTTAATGGATGACTTTAATGTGAATAAACCAAGCTAACATGAGGCACGAGTTTTAGACAATAAAATAGACTGATGATGCATAAATGAATGCATGAATGATAAATGGTGAAGTTGGAGAGGGAGGAAGGTGTCGGCCGGCTTTATGGAGCACTTTTCGGTCGACAAGTCACCTACATCGGCTGCGAGTTCGTGTGATGGTGGTGGTATAAGGTCCGTACGATTTCAGCAATAAGAGTGATGGACACATACATACAGAACAAAAAAGATATTTGGCATACCATCTTATTTGTACTTTCTTGGGCGAAATGTAGGACGCATAAGTATCGTTTTTGCTATCATATTAGGCATTATTTTAAGTCCTTGGAAACCGCCACCAAGGATCTTATGTACATCTTCCTGAGTACCCGAAGCCATATGCCTTTACAAATCCCTGGTAATCAAGATTGCTAATATCGCTTGTTGTCAAACAGAAAAAAAACCTACAGGTTTATTGTAAAAGGCATATGTTCACATTAGGTTAAGTCCTAAATTCTTTGTACATTTTAATCTTTTCTGGAACCCACACACCAGAACCCATCATATCTTCTTTAACAACAGAGATACCAATAAGTGTTTCCATACAAATTGAGAAAGTGTTTACTGTTGGCCATTACCGGTATGAAGAAATGTTGAATACAATTTTTTGAAGACAATGTTGTCGAAGTAAGTGGCCTAATCATGACGTTTTGACAATAAAGAAAGTCCCTGTTACTATAATTTTAAAAAAGAGGTGTCAATATATATTTTATTCAAAGAAGGTAAGTAACTTGTAAACAAGTACATATGCTACTAACGCGTAGGCCTGTAGTTAATAAAATCATTATCGATAATGATGACGCATATCACAAATAAAAAGATTCTGTTGTTATACGGTGGCGACTGCTCTGGTCTCATTTGTCTTCAACCTTTAGTCACGGTTTCATGAAAAAAAAGACGTCTTCTCTATAATGGGCTCTTATACAATTATTGATGGCCTATTCATGGAGTGACATACACGGAAGATGGCATGTTCTTTGTAACAAGGCTGATTTGAAAGTATACGATCCCTGAAAAAATATGAAGACGTGGTCGTCTTACAGGGAATGATTTAGTCGGGGTTTTGGCAAACTCTGGAGAGAAGGTACAAAATATTGCAAAAAATGCATTCATAATACGATTAGCTTGGGATTAGATAACGTCTTCGAACGTCTTGATCAATTTACGTTTGTTTGAAACTAACTTAACTGTACGCCATTTAGATCTAAGCAATTTGCTGATGTACTCCTGTTAACAGAAATTAATCAAGAGGCACGCCGCTAAGCCAATGGAAGTCTTATGGGCGATAAAATCTCTGTAATTATCCATTTTAGAGATCAAATTCGTTTATTCTGTTAGCAAGGCAACCATTGCAAATACAGCTCAGTATTGCATTACAGACATTTGCTTAATTTAAGGGGAAAGTGGAGAAGAGTCTCCGAAGTTCAGGTTTTTAAAAGAGATTTCAGAGATTGTTGGCAGTAGGCCTACCTTTATGTAAACTTTAATGATCAATCTGCATTGTACACACATTAGCTCTAGTAAAATTGAAGATATTTGCAGTGGTCCTAGAGTTGATTTTGTTAATATTATTAATATTCAATAATTGATTCTATTGTCTTATGCTACAGAATAAAAAAGCACCCAACACTTCTGGCTTATAAGCCACTTTATGTGCTGGTAAATCGTCCTTGCCATATAGCATACATTGTGCTTATACATTTTACAAGTTGTCTTAATTTCTTCACTTGCTATTTTCCCAAGAAATAATTCTATTAATTTGAAGACCAATATTATCTTTTTCTGTGATATCTTTTGTGTGTTTACAACAGGTGCGCTGAAATAAGAATCTTGCACATCATTAGAGCAAATCTGACAAACATTTCCATTAACGGGTGCGTTTGTTTATCTTCCAGTTTCAACATATAACAGTAAAACGTCCATAAGAATTGGACACAGTAAATGTTTTTCTTTTCTGCTTTTCATTCAAAAGTGAAACGTGTCACCAAAAATTAAACTTCTAATGTCTTAATTATTAACATATGATTGATTAAGAATGTTACCCTAAGCATCAATATGTTTTACAATCTCACTAACTTCAGACCACCAATTTCATTTAAAATCTTCAGTGAAAATCTGCATCGCAATTCTATTGCTTTAGAATTTTTATTAGATCGTTCCAGAACCTAAAGATACGTAGATGTGTACCATATTTAATTGGAATCCAGCCTGATTTACCTTAAGGGCTTACTTTAGTAGCAAAGATGTGGATAACGAGGTTGTAACTTTCTTGTCGCTAGGTGATACCTTTAAAAAGCTTCACGCAAATTTTTTCGCAATCATTATTAGCGAAGAATCCCCTAACACCCTACCCATACTCTACTATTCGGGCTACACAGTAACTCTACATTTTTTTCTTTTGCTGTGCTGTTGTTTTGTTTGAGATCTTGCTTTGATTAAACCAAGTGTTCTTGTAGCAGACTCTGAGAGAAAATTAGATGTTTGTTGATTATCCTGAAATTCTGCGCTAATGGGAAACCCAGTTAAGGTGGCTTATTTTGCCGTTTCGACATTTCCTTACATGTTACGTTTCTTGAACAGAATCGATCGAGCCTTGAAAGTCTTTAAGGGGACTACATTCAACGTTAATCGTGCACACCACTGTATAGCTTAATTTCATCATGTCTGTCAGTGTCCGTCAACAATCTAATTTCAACATTCTTATAACATATACTTAGACATGCGGATTTCCCCTAAGTAAATGAACGAAAATTATTGAAAAATGGTTAAAGACGCTTAATATCAATAAAAGGAACGATTAATTGTCAACAAGTTTTTTTTTTACCGAAAACTCTATTTCTCTGTTGGTTTCAAAAGCTACAGGAAACATTATACACTTACCATGACAACTTGACTGGACCCTAATTTGCGGACTGAGACTTTGGACAATGATCTCGGTTTCTCTTCACCTTGATCAACGCTAGTCACCTATTCAACAAGATTGTGACATCAATAATCGAACTTCGCCTTCCTTTTAACCTGGACTTCGTCTTGCTCTTAATCTTGAATTCGGATCATTTTATCCAATGTCCTAAAATCAGATATATTAGACAACAGTTGGAATCGTATCACGTGGGCGGATAAAAGTGGTCCCCGGTTTCTTCCTACACAGGTCAGACAATTTGGTGTATATTTTTACATAAACAACGATCTATTGCAATGTATGCCTCGTTGCGTTGGCTTCGTTTGGCGCAGAAATCGGATAGCGAAGATCACAGCCACTCCCGTCTGCCGCAGTGTTGGAAACGCAGTATGTTGTACTGCTCCTGATAAAGACGCCGATGAAGTTTTGCTCTTCTGATCACGTGCAGTGTGCAACTGTTTTAAGACCAAAATGTGCCCTGTTTTCCTATTAAAGAAACATCAACTTTATATTCCTATGGTTACCGAGCTGTACCTGTGCGCGGATAATTCTCCCTGTCGTTCTCTTGGGACTGTACTGATACTCGTGTCGAAGCTGAGTCTGTCAAGAACATCTATGTAATCGAAGCGGATTGTCGTCATCAAAGGCAAGGCGTATCTCATTAGCTTATTGAGATTGCCAGATAGTACCGTCATCGCGGCGAATGAAATGTCTGCTTTTAAAAGATTGCTGTGGATTTTTCGAGGTTATTATTAAGTTAATATTGTGGTATGGCTTCTTTTGGTGGTGTCTCTCACTTGATTGGAGTGTCATGGGATTACAATAATTCTGACCAACTGGGTAAATGTATATTTTTGAAGTGATTTCCAATATATAGGGCCAATTTAACACAAAATAGAGTGCAAGACAAGAAATTATTTTTCGATCATGCGTCACTTATATAATTTCGTGTTTCACCCTTTGCATTAGGTAATGATTCCCCTTTGCCAGTGCTTGATTTGGAGTTCATTTCTTTATTTCTACAAGACCATTACTGATGTTGTTTATGCATTGGTTTGTTGCTTTACTTGTCGTGTCTGTGAGCAAGGGTGAATAAACCTACCTGTTCTCTCTCTATCGACACCATTAATCCAGTGTCTACTGAATGTCTTCTCACTATCTGCTTTATGGGGTCAAATTTGCTGGAAAAGACAAAAGAACCCCCCTCAACTAACTCCTGCTATAACTTATGGTAATAGGTATTGTTTTAGATAAAAAACAAAACCAAAATAGACTGGACAAATGTATTAATGCCAATGTATATTATTCGCACTGGCAAAAAAGTTCATTTAACTTTTTGCTTATCTTATAACTTTGTTAAAGAAAACATAACGTCATTTCTTTCTGCCCTTTCACATGTAGGTTATATTTATACATGGCTTTTGATCGCATTTAACGGTACAAATCTACAAGAGTTGAATGAGCGTGATATGACCTTGACTTTGTATGGGGGCCCGTTCACACTGTCAATTCCCTTCACTTACTTCTTCCTGCTCGCTTCTGGCAATAAATTACATGTATTTTCATTTTTGATTTGTTATATTGTCGTCAATATCAAGAAAAACACTGAATCTACAGGAACTCGTCCTTGCCCTCGCCCTCTAATATATCTTTGCACTTTGTTTGTACGGCATAATATAATTCCTTGAAGCACGAAAAGCCAACCGAATCTCTGTTGGAGAGAGAGAGCTAGGTCGAAGCCCCTGATCTGTACAGAAACCAAGCGTAATGTTTTCCGGCAATAGTCGTATGATTAGAGATAGCGAGCAGTATTAATGATGGCAATATACAGAATATAAACGCTTTTTTTTACGATTAAGCTGAATAACACCCAGCGGTATTTGATAAGTGTTAATTAATTGACCGGGCAGATTACGCCTATGATCGACTATCTGTTGCAGACAATGGAGCAATAGGGTTTGTTGCCCACCAATTATTTGCTGCTGTAACTTAAGCGTTCCCTTATTTAAGACCTTCCCTTATTTGCTGAATATTTCTTTACACAATAACTGGTTATGAATAGAGATATGGTCAAATTTGAATTCAATACAATTTGAAATTACAATTACCTCATCATAGACCGAAGTCCCTCTAAACAACTCCAAATAAAAGATAAAAGCCAACAAATTCCCCTTTTGCATTCATGTTTTACTTTTTTATGAGGCGAATTGATTAATGTCTTTCTTCCATGTACTTAAAAACAAAGGATAAGTGTCTTATAAAACAAAGGCACGTGTTTGAGTCATATAGAATTCTAGATGAATTAAATAATTGAATAGAAATTTTCTTTACATACAGAAACTAAATGACATGTCCAACAAAACGTTAGACCTATGTTATTAAGTCTCTAAGTAAAGAATGCTTATATTTTATCAATAATATAAAGAAGAATGAAAAAAGGATCAAAATCTGGGAAATATTTTAAGGGACATGATATTTGTATAAATAAAAACATATTTTGCTCTATATGCTACATGTATACTTCAAAACGTAGGCAAATGTACATTTTCAGGGAAATAATTCCTATTTCTGACCATTGTTTAAGAAGAATAGAAGTAATGCGCTGGTGCCCTTTATTAATTCTAGCAATGACAAGGTCTTGCAAACCAGTTTGAAGACAGCAGTATAAAAATTCTGTCATTTGTCCGACATTTCAACGGTGAGACTTTGGTACAGATTGATTGCGACCACAAGGGGTGTTGAACTCTCAAGACGGAAATACGTTGAGTATATTGATAATTTTGATATTTTGACTCTCTTACACACAAGACACTTAAAGGTAAACTCCATGGGTTTGAAATCCCCCAAATGCTTATTTTCGCCACCCACAGCTTCTTATTAAACCTTACATACGCCTTAAAAACGATTTAAGCTCTCAAATATTTTTCTGGATTGTACCCGACGTTTATACTTCCATTACAACTTAGGAAGATGGTCGCCGGTTATAACGACTGGCCGGTCATTTTAAACTAAACCTTTATATAACCTTTATATAACTTTATTTAACGGTCGAATACTAGTGCAGAGAAGGGTAGATAATTGATTCGTGAGCACCAGAAAGTTTCTTATTTCCCCGGGAAAATCCATTTTGTCCCCATGAAATATAGGTGATGAGCTTACTTACGCCCCGCTTTTAACGCGCATTGAGAGGTTCAGCAAATCGGGCTGTAACTGTAAAGTTCAGTAAAGCCCCTTTTACACTGGACGGCGTCCTTTCTGCGTCCAGCAGTACGGCCCCATTTGAGAGTTAAAAAATTATAATACTTTACGTGCCGACAACTGGGCATTCATTCTGATACAGAATCAATGCTCGTGCCTCCTTATTTAGACCACAGCGATGCCAAATTTCATGGTCGCAGAAAGAACGCAGGGGGTATAACTGAGCTGTATTTTATGAGTTCATTTGAGACAAAGAAAGCCAAGATACGTGTAGAGTCTAAGTTCAAATTTCATTTTAGTATACTATGTGTAAAAGAGACAAAAGCAGAATCACCTATCTTCTCAAAGTACCACGTCCTTGGGAGTAAAAAACACCCTTTGGACCAGGTCGAAATAATAAAAGGAAAATAGGTCACCACACGTTATCATTATTACCTCCGCCAAGGAGGTTATATTTTCACCCCTGTTTGTCTGTTTGTTTGTTTGTTTGTTTGTTTGTTTGTCATCAACATAACTCAAAAAGTTATGGACCGATATTGATAAAAATTTCAGGAACTGTCAGAAGTGGGCCAAGGAAGAGATGATTAGTTTTTGGTGGTGATCCGGACCAATAATCAATCAATAATCAATAATAATCAAAAATCGCTGCCTTGGCGGAGGTCTGCGCTCTCGTTGTAAGTAACATTACTTCGTAAGTTTACATTATTTATTAAAAGGCAACTAAATGGGAGGGAATTAGGAAAAATTATCGATCAGTCGGCGCTTGGATCCATCATACTCTTCGAATGTTGACGTGAGTAATCGTGATACTGCCTAAAAAATAGAAGGCTATGCACCAATAGTGACCATTCCCATAACCCTATCGTACTAGTTGGATCGATCTAACTCCTCGGGGATTGTCCCTTAATTGTATTCAGTTTATTTTCTGCTATGCCCCCTCGTAACTTTAAGAACTTGGATAAAGTCGGGTAAACATTGTGGTTGTTCATGTTGCATTGCGAGGGGGGCGTGCCAGACAATTAAGCTGATAACATTGTCTGCGCCATAGCGAGAATCTCCGCTGAGAAAGATCTATCCTGCTAGTACGATAGGGTTATGGGAACGCAGAAATATCTATCTAAATACCAGTTCCGAAAAAATTCTGACGTAAAACTGGAGGATTTGCTTTCGGTGTTTCCATCCATTTCCTGGTTCTGTTGACGTACCTTCAAAATTGGATAAGTGGGTAACTTTCCGCTTCGATATTCAATGTGAACTTTGATTTATTACTTGATAGTATTGGGTTTCTCCTCTAACTCGTAATCGAAAACAAAACCTCCAGATCGAGTTCATTATTGGCATTTAGTTAATGGTGGATTATTAGTGCAAGCGTTTTCCTTCTATTGTCAGAATTTACCGTACACCTCGTTGCCGCTCCTTCTATCTGAATATTCCCATTCCCGCACACAATAGCGGAGTAATGTAACACAAAATCGAAAATGACGAGTATCTGATAATCGATGTTCTCCCACGCAAAGAAAAAAACTTGGCCATGTACTGTGATGATACTACAAAGAGGCTATTATATTACCCGTACTTTTGAGATAGGGGTTAAGACAGAACGGTGTTAGGAAGTGATAAGTGTTACAATGTTTTGGTCAGACATGTGCCAATCTAATATGCGTGGTTGAAGAACTATTGTTAAAAACAAAATTGGCAACTTTTGTGGCTATGAATGGATTATTATTGAGAAATTGTTGTAGACGTTTTTCTATAGGACTATTGTTAAAACAAAATTGACAACTTTTGCTAATCTGAATTGTTCATTATTGTGGAATTGCTATAGACTGCAGTTGAGGGAAGATGCACGACACCATTCCTTTTTTTTTTTTTTTTTTTTTTTTTGTAATTTGAAATTGCGAACTCTGTACTACTCTTTTCTAAGTGAATGATATCTACAACCCATCCAAAGAACAGCACCCTAGAACACTAACGTCCGTAAAAAGGTCTTCTCGTGGCAATCACTGGCGCTATAGTAAAATAATTATTGGCAATAATTGATTCAAAGCGAAAGGATCATTAATACCTTTGCCCTTATCTTGACAACGTGGAGTTATTGTTGTATAAGAAAAGCTGCCTGCTTGCTGCACAAGTGAGTGCCGTTAATCTACGAGGACACACGCGGTATACAAGCACCCGGTATCTGTAAGACGTGTATGTAACGATTTCCCCCTTATGACTGATGAGGACACTGATTTACTTTATTGGAGCAAACGTTATTAGTGCAAACTGTAAGAGATAGCCCCCGTGAGACGTACGACAGATGGATGGATCGACGAATGGAACGTGTCTTAAGTATATCATTGCCAACTCTGTGAAACAATCCACACAGACTTCAGTTGTTTATTAGCAAATGCCTTCAAGGTATAAGGTACATGGTCAAACAAAGTTGAGAGAAATGATACCCGAAGATCTCTGATATTTGCAGGACACCACATTTAAATACCGGGTTTAATAGTTCTCGGCCTTTAAACTAAAATCGTTGGCGTAGGGAAAACACCCCCACCACCTTTTTACAAAACCAAACGAGAGGTTTATGATCCCTCGTTAGGCAGACGTTTAATCATACAATAGAACGATGAAAATGCCAGTACTGTGTGCTGTGAAATATTCTAAACTCTAAGATATCTTTGAAACCTTTTCTCTGAGGACATATGAAACACGAGTGACACGTATTGTGAGGGGGAGGATTGTCTAGTGTAGTGTTCAAGTACAATTCCTTTGTTTTTTTATTTATTTATTTTTTGTATGTATTTTTTTCTAGCTGTCTTGTTTCGCCAGACATCACAGAGGAACCCAAGTTACCTTAGGTTACGTTTTGATTAGCGACAGAAGTCAAGTCTTCTGAGAAAAATAACAACTTCACTTTCATAACCAAGTTAGTACATTTTCGATCGAGAGGGTTAAGCCAAAGGTTAGAAATACAAAGCAGTCGAGCAATATTTAGACAATATATATATATATATATATATATATATATATATATATATATATATATATTGAAAGTAACATAGTAAAATACTACTGAATACTGTTTTGTTTTGTACTTTTCTTCTTTTATACGTTTAACAGCGCTTTTGTGCTGGACAATTCTCAAAATAAGTGCAGTGTTTAATTTTTGAACGTCTGTCAACACCATTTAGTTTACCTTACCGCTACCCCCCCCCCCCATCCCCACCCCAGTATATTTCATCGGCGGTCCAGTTGCGGCCAGAGGGAATACAGGATACCAGAGATACCGCCGACAAATCATATTGCTTTTTTTAATAGAAAAAAACCTGCGTTATTTTGTTGCAATCATTATTAATAAAATTCAATGTAAAGAACTGCACCCTACCTTCCGGTTACATATTTCAACACAACATAAAACAGACCGTGCCCCCGATTCGTACCGGGGTATGCTTGACAAAAACACATGTAGTAACTGTATTCTTCTAGTTGCCAAAAACTTCTTATTTAAGGTATGACTAATCTGTGGTCATTTTTTACATCGGAAAGTGAGGACTTACATGTCGATTATCGCTGGTTGTGTGTGTGTATGTGTGTGTGTGTGTGTGTGTGAGAGAGAGAGAGAGAGAGAGAGAGAGAGAGAGAGAAATAAACTGTTTTTCTGACCACTCGATTTATTTCCGGCATACACAAGTTTATTATTCTCTGGCGTGGTTTCTGTGACGCAGGTCAGTAGGCCATAGATGGGGCTATTATTCACGCATATCCATTTCCCCATAGACGGAAAGCTTTTCCTAGCGGCGTTCATCGTCACGTTTTTCTACAGGGAAAATTGTAATTCGGCTTTGGGGGGCGGGCATCATTTCAATTCCATGATGTTTTTCAGTTTTCTTCGTGCTGCCTCCGATTCCTAACAAGTTACAACGGTATTCCAATCAAGACCAGCCCCGTGTCAGATACATGTAAAACTACATACTTGGGTTGGTAGAGGCGAAGCTTTTAATAATGTTATTCTTCAAAGACATTATTCAACCCCCTCCCTCCCTATAACTTGTGAAACTATGTGGAAGATCCCTTCCATCTACGAAAAGTCGATACACCCATGTCATTCCTTTAAATTATGTCATCATTTTCAGTAGTTATTTTACGTATTTCCAACATTTTCAAGGGCACCACGTGTTATAGTGCCATTGGTATTTCATAAATCTAATATAAACCATAACAGCTGGCAGCAATTTTTTTCTGTGTAGACAAATAACAGTAGATATAAAACCATAAAGACAGATTTTAACTACATATAGGACTTATCAAATTGTCTCATCATATAAATACAATAAACAACAGACACGCAGAAAGGATGTACGATTATTTACATTATGTAATTTTAATTATTTACAACATATCTACAAATGGTTTTCGTAAAAGAACCGATAGCTTAAGAAGATAATCTAAACCAGTGATCATATTAAGTTTCAATAGATTCACTTTAAGGAGACAGATAGGTGCATCTTTCATAACATCTTAGAACAATTTTACAGTATTTTTCAGGTATCTAAAGGAGATTGGGGGGGGGGGGGCATTCCTCCTTTTTCAAAACAAAAATGGTAGCTTTAATTCCCATAGCGAAAAGTTCACCATCATCATCACCATCTAGGCCTCACAGAAATACAACTAAATGCCTTAATTAAATAAGATTTGCGAAACGTTTTTAGCAGGGGAGGGGTGGGGATTTAAAAAATCCCCATTATCTATCTGAATATAAAAAACCTCAGCATCTATATATCAATAATTTTTTTTTTTTTGCTTGATAAAAAGGAATCCTTCACTTGTGGACCATCTCTTATTACACTTTACAGCACCATGGACCATATAAAGGGGGTGATATCAAAACTGTTATAATTGAAATATTTTCATTCATCTTTAAGCAGGGAATCTTCAGTTGTAGTCACACTTTTGAGCTGTAACTGTTTGTAAGCACCTGCTTGACTGTTCAATGATCAATTGGTTACACGATTTGTTCATTACCAGACTAGTTTTCTCTGATACTTCCCCTTCAACTGCACATTTGCCCTTCACACACGACTAATAATTATTGCAATGACGACAATAAGTTAATAATATATGAAAACGCTGCCAAATTGCACCTCTATATGGGAAGCAGTTCCAATCAGCCTGTTTATCTCTTGCTATACATATTCTTTAGTACCCCTCATATAAAGCATTACTTGTCAATAAATGGTTTTATACCACATGCATTGCTTTCTACATAAACAGCATCATCCAGCTCAGTTCTGGCTAAGGCAGATCTGGGGTGTGAGTACTGGATCTACTGCAGAATAAATTCTTGCAAAATTAGTTTTGAGTATGAATAATTTAGAAAAAAAGAATCTTGCTGTAAAAAAAAAAAAAAAAAAAAAAAAAAAATTGTTACAAATTATCCTAGTGAGACAGTAGAAACTTAAGGTTATCTAAAAAAAATCATCAGTTCACACAATAAATGACGCTTCAGATAGATGTTGTCATATTTTCTGGGCTATAAACAAAATGCCTTCTTGCCCGTTCACCTGTGTGATCCCGTCCTGATGGAGATGAATGACACTTCATGACAATCTAATAGTGAGTACATAAAACCTGTCCACCTTATGCTTAATGGGTGGTATAACATATAAGATATGAGAATACTTCTGACAGGTTGTTTCAACCCTGTGTTCAGTTCTGTCTGAAAAGGTAATGGCACTACACATACCATTTTCCCAGTAGAAACGTTATCTTGATAGACTGCTTGTCAACCAAGGTCAGAAACTACCCATTGCTAGAGCTATCAAACAGTTTCAATAGTTGTCACCATAGGTGAGCTTCATGCTGCGGCATTTTGACCACACCCACACCCCCTCCCAGTCTACGATAGTTCATGCCTCCGTAGAGCTTCCAGCAATTCTGTTCAGGATCATACACTTCTATGGTCTTCAGATAGGTGGTGCCATCAAACCCACCAATGGCCATTAGCATTCCATTTACAACTGCCAAACCAACCTGAAATGTAAAAGACATATTATATTAAATAAATTTAAATAAAAGAAAGAAAGAAAGAAAGAAATGAGCGTAACATTTTTTATTTGTGTTCTCCATTCTGAAGCAATAAATTCCGTAGTATATGTCAACAATTACATGAGCTATATTCAAAACTGGAAATCGAGTTTGTGAACTTCTACGTAGCATACCAAGATTTCCGCAGCTTATCTGCAGCATAAAGTTTATGAAAATAATAAGATGTAGAAATGATAATTTTGATATGACAATAAAGTTTAGGACTTTCTTTTTGTAAAAATGTGAAATTTCTGTGGACCTATTCTTCATTCAATTGATGTCTTTTTCTGTAAACTTAATTTAGACAATACAACTATGTTGTATAATATCAACAGATAAGAAATTAATGCTAAACTCTAGATTATGAATGTCTTGCTTTTTTCCCTATTTTTTAACATAAATCTCCCTCTCATTTTCATGCATAACATAACAATATCAGAAATTCACCAATTATAAATACATATAGCTTAGACTGCTTTGAAACCCTAGCTACACAGGCTGTTCTCCACACGTCAAAAAATAAAATTTTCTACACCATATATCTTTACTACAAAACACCTACCCCACTTCTCCTAGAAGTCATAGCTACCACCGGCTGCCATGTATTGGTCTGTGGGTTGTATCTCTCTACACTGCTTAGCTCAGTGGTGTCATCTCTCCCACCTACAGCATACATCATGTTGTTATACACAGCAACCCCCAGGTGCTTCCTCCGCGTGTTCATTGGAGACACCGGGGTCCAGCGGTTGGTCCGGGGGTCATACCTCTCAACTGTAATAACAATTTAACTTTATGATTATAATTGAAGTCTATGGCATGAAATGTGCAGATGTTTTGCCATTTTTTTTTCTTTTTCATAAAATATGCACATTTTTAGGCAACATTTTTATAAAAGTTTTTATCAAATCAAACTAAACACTACTTTATGATTATGTTCAATGTCAAAAATATTAAAGCTTAAAACTTCTGATTCCTCATATACTGATAAGTGTAAATAATTGGTTTCTCACTTCTCAGCAAGTTGTTGTTGAACTTTATTCAGCCACGACATTCTTCAAATTTTTCAAACTGCACATCAGCACGAGAATGTCAATTATCTGCTTTACATATTTTTATTATTTCATAACCAAAGCATCTCTTATTAGCTCTCCTCTTGTCCATTAACTCTCACATTAGATGCCTGACCTCTGACATTCACTATCTCAACCTTCTATGATCTATTTTCTTTCATTCCCTCACCTGTATTCAGTGGTGAAGATCCGTCACTTCCTCCTACAGCATACAGATATCCTGCCAGCACAGCCACTCCCACCCCCAGCCTCCTGGTACTCATGGGGGCAACCTTTACCCAGCGGTTGGTCTGAGGATCATATCTGAAAATACAGCATTTACTTTTCATGTTTAGGCATAACAGGGAGCTCAACTTTCAACTTTCTTTTATCTGAAACTATAACAACAAAACTCAAAGACAATATTTATCTCTCTTTACACAAAATTCAGACATGTTTAAAGCAAAACACCGTAATGAATTGGTCAATTACAAAAAAAAAAAAAAAAAAAAAAAGCTCCTCAAACTTTACATTAGCTCAAAGAAAGATCAGTATCAACGCACCTCTCCACGAAATTCAGACATGAAACTCCATCTTGCCCTCCTACGGCATACATGAAGTCTCCAAGAACAGCCACGCCCACACTGGTACGACATGAACTGGTGGGAGCTACATCACTGGACCACTGATTAGTCTGAGGATCATATCTGAAGAGAAAACACCAGTGAAGGTTGGTCAATTACAAATAGTAACTGATCACTTAATTAACAAATTATTAACAATCAATCCTTTATGTGGAAAGCTGAGATGCAAGAGAAATTTTAAAACCTGTTAATGTGCATAATTACAGAGAATTGCATTCCCCCCTCTTAAAAACTCATGCTACTTTTAACCTGTGGTAAAATTTTGTTGAAATAAATAAAACAGTTTTGTTACACATAAAAAGAGCACCAATTCCTACCTCTCAATGCTGTTTAAATAAGACTGTCCATCGTGTCCCCCTACAGCATACAGCAGGCCATTCAGCACTGCCACACCCACCCCACAGCGTCGCTTACTCATGGGCGCCACCATGCGCCACTCATTGGTCTGTGGGTCGTACCTCTCCACACTGGATATAGCATCTCCACTACACCAGCCACCCACTGAGACACAAAGAATAGACAATTATAAATAAATTTCGCAAACCAAAAGAAAAGTCACAATTATGCGTTTAAAAGAATAATGTGATTTTTCTTTTTTTTTTTTTTGGCTTATAATCTAAAAGGAAAACCCTGCTCTTGATACCATTTCATTTTTGTGACACCAAATTTAAAGCACACTCCCTGCCCTGAGATAAGAAAACTAATTATAAAACATCAATATATGTCAAAAGACACTTTATTTGGCTCTATCTACCTGCAAATAACACCTCTCCACATCTTATTGGTTTCCTTGGTCGCGTTCTTGGTCCCTGCATCAGAGGGCGCTCCTGTGGCAACAGCAGGTAATTCTTAGCTTCGTCTACCAAATCTCTACAGGCCTCGTCGCTTTTTATTAAAAGATCAGAGCCCACAGTGCCGACTAAAAACTTTGGACTCATCAGTGGCAGCCTCACATGCTGTACTACCTGAAAGCATAATAGAACATACAGAACTAAAAAAAAAGCTGTCAAAAATTTTAAAAAATTCTATGAACTATATCTCAACTTTATGAAAAGTTTTTTTTAAATAAAACTTTAACAAACACATTTCTGTAGTAGAAAGGAGCAGCAATTCATCCACAACTGGAATGTCTGGCAAGGACAAATCAACAGATTCATGTTTGTTCACTAATAAATGCACTTGATTAAATAAATGAACAAGCAAATTAAAAAAAAAAAATTCCTAACATCAGATTTTTTTTTCTTTTTGTATCCCAATAACATTATACGTTAGAGTTCCCAACATAAAGATATACAATTTGTCTGTATGAGATGACATACTGTAGGCAGGTTTCCCTTCCTCTCCTGTATATTATGTTTGACCCAACCCATCACAGCACTGTACACCTGCTCCTCACTGCGCACATTGAGCTCATCACTTGAGATTATATCCACTAGCTGATTCAGGGGAAGAAGGAGAAATTCTTCACTTTCCATCACCTGTAAGAAAAAGGTCAATTTCCTTAAAATTTGCAATAAGAACAAAACATGTCAATATGGGTTTGAATACAAGATGTTTTGAGAGATGCTTATTCTCAACTTGTATTCAGCAAGAAAACTTTCATGTTGGGACAACGTACCTGAAATCAATTATTTCTGTTATCAGCTTAAAAGCCCAGTTATTTACAACAATTTTCAAGGAAACGATTGTGCAATATCTTCATTGATATTCTGTCAAATGTTAACAACAACTCAAAGACACCTTGTTTCAATTTTGCTCTGAATCCCAAGTCCAGTAGAAGACAAATAGCAGAGAATCACATTTTCTGATTGAATACTCCTTTTTAGTAGCAAGATTATAGTATCTAAATTGTTAAGTAGGTTAAAAAGGGTGAGAGGTGGGTACTGAGAGTTAGGGAAGATTTTGCAATTAACTAGCAAGTGTGTGCATGTATGTTAATGTGTGTGCATGCTGACATGGGCACGAGCATACGAGTGTTTTTGAGTGGTCAAGTTAGAGGAGAGATATCTAACTTTACTCAGTACCACTCTTAGTAAGCGTTCACAAAGATATCAAGTGAACAAACCTCTTGAAAATTATGCTGTGTAAACTTGTCTGCTATTCTTAAAAGGTCCCTGCAGGCATGTGTATCAGCAAATGCCCTGATCCCTAGACAGTTTGATGGGTCTAACTGCCTTTTGAGAAATTCACAACACACATCCTGAATCTCAGCAAGCTGTAACAGACATGCTGCTGGTAGAAGTGTCTGAACATTGCTCTCTTCAACAGTTATACTGGATGTGTAGCAGAAATCGACTAGCATTTCCATGGCATTTTCATCAATGTCTCTTATGGTGACCTCTGTCTGACGGCTCTCGGCCAGCTCTCCTGTGAACATGGCATGAAAGTACGGACTGCACGCAGAGAGCACCACTCTGTGTGCAAAGATCTTTCTCTGTCCAACAATAATAACTACATCACAGAGTTCTCGGTGCTTACGAAGCACATTTATGGCTTCCAGTGTGTGGCGTGGATGCTTGTCTGACGTATATGGCATCCTTGCAGGCGATGGCGGCCTGTCCACCTCCATCTTGGTGAGGGACTGCATTGAAAGCAGTTTTCTGAAACAGAAATAATGGTGTTTGTTCACAGATATATAATTCACAGATATATGTTGATATATTTCAAAATTTATAAGTTAGCAGATCAATTTGAATTATTATAAGCATTATGAATGTTATTTAATTTGAATTATTACAGTAACCAGTACCTGAAAGCACCCCCCCCCCCTTGCAAGTCATAGTTACTGTAGCAATCCATATAGATCACTCATTATTGTTGAGGTTATAATGTTGTCTCAAAGAAATTGAACTACCTGACCAGTATCTTTTACTTTTATGGAATAAATGACGTTTACACCTTTGAGTTTTATGAGACGGGGCTGCAGTTTCCCCCCCCCCCCCCCTCCCCCAGCTTATGCACGCAAGTCTTTGGTTCTTTGACGTTTTTTTAAATTTAGGTCAGTGGCGACTTTCGTCAAAGTCTCTGCTATTCAAATAACTCAATTTTGCAATTTAATAACACCGAAAATCATCAAATTGGGGGCCATACTGTACCTGTGTATAGTACAAGTAATAGTCCCAGAAATTGCCATAATGTATCACAAACTTTCCGATCCACAACCAAAAATTAACTAGCGGTACACTAAATACAACACTATAATTATATCTGAATAACATACCTTTAACAAAATGGGAATTCCTTGCTATCAGATGCTTTTTTATTTTCCAAATGCCCTGTTTCACCTTCTTTCCCTGTGTAACTTTACAAGGGAACACATTAAACATGGATGACTTCCGCTTTATATCGTTTGCGTCGGGTATTTCTATTGGACAATTTATTACCTTGTCAAGATTTTAATGCGAAAATTTCTCCAAAGAGGCACTTGAACATTCTAGCTAGTCAGTTAATGATTTAGAATGTCAACTTTTCACTAAGAATAGGAAAATAAAGTTGCTTAACATCGAAGTTTATTAGACAATTTCTTGTATAAACAGAGTTATTCTCATTCAGAGTTCGCCCAATAACAAAGAAAGTAACATAAGCGGTTAGGCTGGCAGTGACGTCACATTGTTGTAAGTAACGACGGGAATTCCCTTGCATAGTGAAGCGAAATTTCGAGTTTAACTGCAAAAAGGCTACAATTAACCTAAGATACTTGTTCTTCCAATTATGTCGACTGCCGATCCAGGCGAAGAAACTCCTCAAGAGCCAGAATTTCCAGATGATGTTAACTTAGCTTGGCACTGTGTTCTTGAAAATAACCCCACAAGATTTGCTCAGTTCTTTGAAAATGAGGAAGATCCTTACAAGGAGAAGGCACTTGAACATTTAAACCAAAGAAATGATGAGGGGAAATCTCCTTTAGATTTGTCGTCTACTTTAGGAAGGCTTGATATGACTAAAGAACTTATAACAAGAGGAGGAGAAGTAAATAGTTCGTCATGTCAAGGTACGTATAGTACATTGCACCCCCCCCCCCAAGTCTCCCTCCCTTATCTCCGCCATTCACACACACACACACACACACACACACACACACACACACAAACAAACACACACACACGCACACATATATACAAGATATACATATTGTGGGCTCAAACCTTGCCACGCATATCTCCAGTTTGATATTAAATATACATGGGATCTGGGGAAATTGACATACATGTACTACTGGGGTAAAGTTACTTCTTATACTTGTCCCAAAATGCATAGAAAGAAGAGCCAGCTCATAACTCCTGGTAATACTCAGATTCGATCTTAGATTAAGTCATCACTTTCATTAAATTACTATAAGCATTGTTATAATTATTACAGTAACTGTTGATGCTCAGGTGTGATCCACTCACTGTGAGCAAGTGGTTTGGCAAGTGGATCAAACCTAATATATGGTGTGATTATAAAACACTTCATTCATATGTATACTTTGTAATTGTGCTGCTATCTATCTAATTATTTATTTGTTTATATATTTGATGTAGATAAATGTTAAGGCTATTATCTGATGATTGAACTTTATATGTGAAGGTGTTTATCAATAAAGAATTTAGTTTAAGAGCTTTTAGTATTTTAGGAGGATACATATATATATATATATATATAACAAGGAAGTCAGTCTTGCTGTGACCATATTTAGTTGGGAACTGCATTGTTTTAGAATGGAAGAGATTCAGGGTTCAGATATAATTAATAGATAACATGCAGGCAACGCAAAACAATTCAAATTTTGGTATTCAGAATTAACTTGTTTCCATTAGATTTAACAACAGGACTTGTCAATTTTTTTTCTGGTTTTAGGTTACATTCCTCTCCACCGCGCAGCAGCCTGGGGCAGGATAGATGTCCTCAAACTGCTGGTAGACAATGGGGCAGACCTGCAGCAGAAGACTGTACACGGAGAGCGTGCCCGGGAGGTGGCGCTCAGGTACAACCATGCAGAGTGTGTGGACTACTTAGACTGGGCCGGTGAGAGATATTTTGTGTGGTTTTAAAGATATTATTCAAATCTTGATTAAATGGGTGTTTTTTAATTCATTTGTTCATGAAAAGTACATGTAAAGTCTTAATTTACATAATATTATGTACTGAACACATTATGGTAAGTTTAATTTATTAACAGTTCACTACAGAAACCGATGCAAACTCTGGCTGCAGAAAAAAAGGAAATAAATCATTTACTGACAGCTTTTTATAAATGCAGATTGAACAGTTCTGTACGTGTAACTGTCATAAATGCGAGTTATTGTAATGAGAAATTTAGGAGTATACAGAAGCTTGGTACTAGTACTCACTTTTCACATCCCCCCTCTCCCTTTCCAGAGGCCAAAGTTTTTCTTCAAGACACAATTAGAGCCATGCAAGAAACTCTTGCAGATCCAGAAAAGATACAAGGAAGACTTACCAAGGATGACCGGGTATAATTTCAAAAAATTTTCAAAATTTTATGTTGCCCTTATTTGTCTTTCTGATAACATTTAATGATGAAAAAAAAAGCATTGATCAATTGAATTTTTCATAGCAATAGTAATGATTTGTATCGAATTGATTTTCTCATAATGTTGATTCAACTGATGTATTGTAGTTAGTAATAGTAAAATTTACTACTATAATTGTATAAAAAAATAACTGGTCCAGGAATAATTTTGAGATCAGTCGTCAATTGCTTATGCTGTAAGTATAGTGTATTTAGAATTAATGGTTTTATTTATTGACCACTGTAAATTACTACGTAGTGAACAAGAACTGTTATCTTTGCATATGACTAAAAGGTTATTAAAATACACTTCAGAATATCTGCATGAATGCCTGTAAAGAGAAGTCTGACTGGGTAGACCTTACTGTTGATGCCACCACTCAAGACTTTATTCTCAAAAAACAGGAACTTGATGAAATATTTGCTCCAATTTGGGTTANACAAAAAATTCAGAAATGTTTAAAAACAAAAACACCGTAATAAATTGGTCAATTAAAAAAAAAAAAAAAAAAAAAAAAAGCTCCTCAAACTTTACATTAGCTCAAAGAAAGATCAGTATCAACGCACCTCTCCACGAAATTCAGACATGAAACTCCATCTTGCCCTCCTACGGCATACATGAAGTCTCCAAGAACAGCCACTCCCACACTGGTACGACATGAACTGGTGGGAGCTACGTCACTGGACCACTGATTGGTCTGAGGATCATATCTGAAGAGAAAACACCAGTAAAGGTTGGTCAATTACAAATAGTAACTGATCACTTAATTAACAAATTATTAACAATCAATCCTTTATGTGGAAAGCTGAAATGCAAGAGAAATTTTAAAACCTGTTAATGTGCATAATTACAGAGAATTGCATTCCCCCCTCTTAAAAACTCATGCTACTTTTAACCTGTGGTAAAATTTTGTTGAAATAAATAAAACAGTTTTGTTACACATAAAAAGAGCACCAATTCCTACCTCTCAATGCTGTTTAAATAAGACTGTCCATCGTGTCCCCCAACAGCATACAGCAGGCCATTCAGCACTGCCACACCCACACCACAGCGCCGCTTACTCATGGGCGCCACCATGCGCCACTCATTGGTCTGTGGGTCGTACCTCTCCACACTGGATATAGCATCTCCACTACACCAGCCACCCACTGAGACACAAAGAATAGACAATTATAAATAAATTTCTCAAACCAAAAGAAAAGTCACAATTATGTGTTTCAAAGAATATAATTGTTATTTTTTGGGGGGGCTTATAATCCAAAAGGAAAACCCTGCTCTTGATACCATTTCATTTTTGTGACACCAAATTTAAAGCATACTCCCTGCCCTGAGATAAGAAAACTAGTTATAAAACATCAAAACATCAAAAGACACTTTATTTGGCTCTATCTACCTGCAAATAACACCTCTCCACATCTTATTGGTTTCCGTGGTCGTGTTCTTGGTCCCTGCATCAGAGGGCGCTCCTGTGGCAACAGCAGGTAATTCTTAGCTTCATCTACTAAATCTCTGCATGCCTCGTCACTTTTTATTAGAAGATCAGAGCCCACAGTGCCGACTAAAAACTTAGGACTCATCAGTGGCAGCCTCACATGTTGTACTACCTGAAAACAAAATTATAGTAAAATACCGAATTTGAAAAAAATGCTGTACAGAAAAACAATCCTACCTACTATCTCAATTTTATGAAAGGTTTTTATCAAAAAAAAAAAAAAAATAAATAAATGAATTTGACAAACACATTTCTTTTTAGAAAGGAGCACCAATTTATCACAAACTGGAATATCTGATGGGCAAATAAACAGATTCATGTTTATTCACTAATAAGGTCTCGCACCTGATTTAATGAATCAAGCAAACTAAAAAAAGAAATATCAGATTTTTTTTTCTTTTTGGTAAAGTAACATAATATATTATATACTCGAGTTCCCATCATAGAGATAAAGAATTTGTCTGTATTAGATGACATACTGTAGGCAGGTTTCCCTTCCTCTCCTGTATATTATGTTTGACCCAACCCATCACAGCACTGTACACCTGCTCCTCACTGCGCACATTGAGCTCATCACTTGAGATTATATCCACTAGCTGATTCAGGGGAAGAAGTAGAAATTCTTCACTTTCCATCACCTGTAAGAAAAAGGTCAATTTCCTTAAAAGGTTCCAATAAGAACAAAACATGTCCATCTCATATGGGTTTCAATACAAGATGTTTTGAGTGATGCTAGAGAAATTCCTTATTCTCAACTTGTATTCAGGAAAAAACCTTTCGACATGTTGGGACAACATACCTGAAATCAGTTATTTCATTAATTAGCTTAAAAGTTGAGTCATTAACAACAATTTTCAAGGAAAAAATTGTGCAATATTTTCGTTGATATTCTGCCAAATGTTTACAACAACTCAAAGGCACCTTGTTTCAATTGTGGTCTGAATCTTTAGTCCAGTAGACGACAAATAGCAGAAAATCCCATTTTCTGAATGAATACTCCTTTTCAGTAGCAAGATTACAGTATCTAAATTGTTAAGTAGGTTAAAAAGGGTGAGAGGTGGGTACTGAGAATTAGGGAAGATGTTACGATTAACTAGCAAGTGTGTGCGTGTATGTTAATGTGTGTGCATGCTGACATGGGCACGAACATACGAGCATTTTTGAGTGGTCAAGTAAGAGGAGAGATATCTAGCTTTACACAGTACCACTCTTAGTAAGCGTTCACAAAGATATCAAGTGAACAAACCTCTTGAAAATTATGTTGTGTAAACTTGTCTGCTATTCTTAAAAGGTCCCTGCAGGCATGTGTATCAGCAAAAGCCCTGATCCCTAGACAGTTTGATGGGTCCAACTGCCTTTTGAGAAATTCACAACACACATCCTGGATCTCAGCAAGCTGTAATAGACATGCTGCTGGTAGAAGTGTCTGAACATTGCTCTCTTCAACAGTTATACTGGATGTGTAGCAGAAATCGACTAGCATTTCCATGGCATTTTCATCAATGTCCCTTATGGTGACCTCCGTCTGACGGCTCTCAGCCAGCTCTCCTGTGAACATGGCATGAAAGTATGGACTGCACGCAGAGAGCACCACTCTGTGTGCAAAGATCTTTCTCTGTCCAACAATAATAACTACATCACAAAGTTCTCGGTGCTTACGAAGCACATTTATGGCTTCCAGTGTGTGGCGTGGATGCTTGTCTGACGTATATGGCATCCTTGCAGGCGATGGCGGCCTGTCCACCTCCATCTTGGTGAGGGACTGCATTGAAAGCAGTTTTCTGAAACAGAAATAATGGTGTTTGTTCACAGATATATAATTCACAGATATATGTTGATATATTTCAAAATTTATAAGTTAGCAGATCAATTTGAATTATTATAAGCATTATGAATGTTATTTAATTTGAATTATTACAGTAACCAGTACCTGAAAGCACCCCCCCCCCCTTGCAAGTCATAGTTACTGTAGCAATCCATATAGATCACTCATTATTGTTGAGGTTATAATGTTGTCTCAAAGAAATTGAACTACCTGACCAGTATCTTTTACTTTTATGGAATAAATGACGTTTACACCTTTGAGTTTTATGAGACGGGGCTGCAGTTTTCCCCCCCCCCCCCTCCCCCAGCTTATGCACGCAAGTCTTTGGTTCTTTGACGCTTTTTTTTAAATTTAGG